>PVHY01004465.1:0-93875 GCA_004024945.1 Uropsilus gracilis
TTACACTTACCTACACTCTAACAGGCAACTCATTTACTACCTCTACCAAAACATTGTCTCCTATGAAATTTGTGGACACCAAATCATTTTGAGAGTTTATAAAATATAACAAAATGCAGATACTCTAAGAATAAATAATTATATCACTGATAGCTGAAATATGCTTGTAATTCTAATTATTATATACTCTAATCCTGCTTATAAGTTATAACTTAAAAGAAAACTTTATAAACCATTAAAGTGAAAATATCATCTAATCAGTATCTTCGATGGAGCTTCTTTCTTCTTTTTCACCTGTTTTTGACTTTAATTTTTTTCTAACAGTTTCCTCAAGATTTCAGACAGTAGTTTAATAATAGTTTAATAGTGAATTTCATGAACATATTTATGAAGTGGTAAATTATTTAAGAGTGCTCTATGTAGAGATATTTATAGAAAATATCAACATCTGTAAGCCAAAGGCTATACATCATCCAATTATTACTTTTACTTATCATTTAAACTATGCAGAGAAAAACATAGTGTGATTGGATACTATTCCCATTTAGTAAGTTTAAAGTGTAAGTCAATAATTTCTTTTACTCGAAGAGCTTTCAAATGCGCAATCTATTGCTCTACCTAAAACTGTCATATTTTACAAGGCATTGCTAATTCATGGTTGTATTCTGGGAGAAAAATGGCAGCAATGGAGAAAGGTCAGAACTGAAAAAAAAATGTGCTTGTAGAATCAAACAGGTGAGAGCTTAAGCAAATTGCAATAGAAATTTAGTTGGAAGAGTAAGTCATACCATTCATAAATTAAGTTACATTCTGGTCAAACAGCACCAGAAAGCAAAAATGAATCCCTCTAAGTAATAATACTTACTAGTACAGAATAGAGGGTAAAGAATGTCTTTAAAATACAGTGATTCCTGCTACCTGATAAGATTGGTTCCAGGAACCCTCATGGATACCAAATCCACAAGTGCTTAAGTTCCTTATAGACAATGGCATAGTGTTTGTATATAACATACATTCTCCCATACACTTAGATCACCTCTTAATTACTTAAATTACCTAATACAATATAATCTGTGTATACTGATGTTATACCATATTGTTTAGGGAATAATAACAATGAAAAAGTCTACATAGTTAGTAGAGATACAATTACCATAATAATAAGCACATTTCACATATTCAATTTTTTGTTGAATTTGTGGCTATTGAACCACACAGGAGGGAAAACCATATATTCATAGGAAATAGAGGTCCTGTCTCATGTCCCTACCGGGAATCCATTCTGAGAAATGTGTCCTTAAGTGAATTTGTTGTTGAGTGAATACCACAGAGTGTAAGTACACAAACCTAGACAGCGTGACCTGCCACACACCAGGTCTATATGTGTAGCCTACTGGAACTACCACAGTATACATGGCCCATCGGTGACCAAAGTGTCATTAAGCTATGCATGACTGCAATCTGGTGAAAGGAGAACTGGCAGGGGATGCAGAGATCCCTGCAGAGGAAGAGGATCGATAGTACAGTAGGTAGGAATGAAAGACTAGCAGCTTATACATCCCATGCTCCAGAAGACATGCCATGTACCATTATGTAGATCATTTCATTTAATCCTCACCACCAACCTTACCTTTGGTAAAATGTCAGCACAATATTCTGAGTACATTTGATAATGTGCCAAATAAATGGTTAAGGGCTTGAGACCCATGGTGATTTTTTTTTTAATACACAATAGTAAATATTACATGACTAGATGTTTCAAAGTAAGTAACAGGGCAAACACTGAGAGACAGCAGCTGGGACACCTGGGAATATGCTACAATTTGGAGAACAGGACGTGACTCTTACAGAAACTTGCATAGCACAAGTGTTTAATGCCCTTACCTTTTCCTCTGGGCATAACACCTCCACTTCTGTTTTATTTCTAAGAGCTGATTTTTGCCTATTTAATCAGTCATGTAGGCTAATACCATCCCCATTACCAGAGTGAGTCATGATTATTTGATGCCAAGACTTCCTAGTTGTAGTTTTTAAATCCAGGATGGCACTTAATCTGATCAGTAAGTGATACATGGGAGATATTTCCTAAATTTGCTGGAAATAGAGCTTTCATTCTCTTTCTTGGAGAGCTATGTAAAGAGACCCTCTTCTATCCCTGGATGATTTTGACTATAAAACCTAGAGTCTAAAGCTGTTTCAGCTGTTTTGTTATCCTGAAAGGGGAGGTTAGAGCCTGAGGACAAAGCTGATACAAAAGTCAGAAAATAAAATCAATGAAATTAGGTACTTAGTGATATTTCAAAACTAGTGAGTCATGCTTGACCTGAAGTTACTCCTACTTGTGATCCTTTTAGTTGATAGAGCTAATAATCCATTTTCATTTTAAAAGCAATTTATATTATATTTTCAGTCACTTTCAACAAATCTACTCCAACATGCCAGTAGCAGATGGGATCTCAGCATGGCTCAGGTGATAAACAGCCTCCAAAAGGGTTACCTGGAAAATTGTTATTGGTTCAGTGCAGAAAAAACTGAGATAAGGGTAGGAAACAAGAGGTTGAGTGTGAGTGACCATGCAAGGAGATCAAGGGGTCTATATGTGAAAAAAGCATAGGAGAAAACTGGGATGCATTTTTATTTTAAGATCATAAAATGTAATCTTCACATACTTGGGACAGAAATATTATTACATCAGTAATTATTATCTTGCCTACTGTCATTTTTAAAATTAAACAAGTATGGTAAATAAAAATAGAAATAAGCTGTAGTTTAATAAGCAAGTTACACAAAGATTTATATAACATGTAATATACTCTCCATCATGCTATTTACAAAATGATAAAAGGACATATTTAAATACTGATTATTAAGACTAACCAGATCTATAAGCAATAGCTTGGAGTCGTTCACAAATTTATCTACACTATCTTACCTACAAAAAGCAAGTTTCAAAACATTCTTTATAAGAAAGCTGTAACTGGGGATAGAAGATGAGAGGGGAAATTTACAAAGAATATCTGAAAGGAAAATAATACCTGAAGTGTTGATAATGTATACCTGCTATAGTAGTACTCCAGGTTTATGTCATGCATTTTTATAATAAGAAAATAAAAATATAAAGGCATTTCTTTATTCAAAATATCAATATACCTAATTGAATATCATCTCTTTCATGAAAGTTGCCAAAATCTGTATGCAATTATGGAATACTTAGTAATTTCCCTTGCAATTAAAAATATGAGTAATATATATATATATATTAAAGCTATTATTTTCATTGATTTTTTTCTTCATTCTAATCAAGCAAGAACTACTTAGTTATGTTTTACATGTAACATAATACTGTTGATAAATCTATCCAGGTTGAACAAATAATAGCTATTCAACACTTCAATAAAGTACAACACTTCAACAAGTACATTTATATAGTAGAACAAGATTTGTCAAGTTATATTATCAGGATACGGTATGGCAGGACTTTTCTCAATATCTCCAAGTAGTTGTAAAAGGAAAACATAAACGTGTGCCTGCATATCTGTGTATGTGAGTGCATATAGCACATATAAAGAAAATATGCTTTTCACATGTAAGTTTCATTTCAACTGTAGCTAGTAAGTCTGACATTGTACATTTAAAATTGCCAACATTCTTATTCCTATAACAATACTCTGAAATCTCCACTATATGTAATCTGTACAGTTTGGGTGGAATTAAAGATTACAGCTATAAAGAAAATCTATTTATGTGTACACAAAACATTTGCTGCTAGAAATGGTAATGAATTCTGAAAGTTGATGCTGGAATTACTATTTTGGATGCACACCAATGCATAAATGCTTTTCCTTAAATGAAAATGTTTACTGGGGAGAAGTCAAAGGGGGAAAAAAACTGTATGGCAGTGCGCACACTGTTGTGAACATGGTTGGAGGACTAATCTGGGCAAGTCTGTGCTGCACTGATGGATGGGCCCAAAGTCAGTTGGAAGGACATGGGCCATTGGGTCAGTGAGAGGCACATCTTGAACATCTCCAAAGTAATATTTACATAGGATTCAACTTCACTGGTCTACATCTAGCAGTTCCTATACACCTATTTTTCCCATATTCTAGCTTCTGTTCATATATCTTTACGGATTATACAATTTCATCATGCAGCAGCAGCTTGTCATTTTTTTAGTATTTCCAGGTTTTGTTTTCATAATTTTTACTGGGTGTTTTAAATTATTCCTTTCCCAAATTGCAGTAGACTGCTGTATCTTTTATCTTTAGACTCCCTGTTTATACTTGACCTTCTTTAGCTTCTCCTAACAGATTTTTGCTTATAAGGCATTAAAAAAATCTCTAATCATCTTCAGCTTTTACACTGAAAACCATTCTTATTTTTAACCATCTTGTTTAACATATGCCTAGATCCTTTTAAGTTTTAATTGTATCAATTTATGCAATAATTTTGATCTTTATTGAAAGTATTCCTTGATTCCTTGAAATTTTAAAATGTTTCCTGTGTTCAGATTTTACTATTTCACTTCCCTTCATTCTCTGTCATAAAAATTGTGCAGTTTTTGTATTATTTTTTAGCATGGCATTAAACTAGGAGGAAAAATATGTTCAAGCAAGGACAGTTGGAAATAATTTACTATCAGGTTAGCTCACAGTGTTTACTGCAACATTATTTATAATAGCAAGGGCATGGAAACAACCTAAGTAACTAATAATTGAGGACTGGGTTCAAAAGGTATGCTAAGTCCATGCAATAAAATATTATTCATCTATAAGGAGAGATAAAATGTTGTTATTTATAGCAAAATGGAAAGAGTTTGAGGGAATTGTGAATGATAAAGCAAATCAAACTGCCAAAGATAAATACAGAATATTTACAAAACAGACAATCCCACAAAGCAAAATTCTTTTAAAAACTGCATACATTAATAAAGTAACATTTCTAAAGTAAAGAGACAGGGAAGAGGAAGAAAGGATCTAAGGGGTATACAGAATGTTGGTAAGAATAAAGAAAAAAGTAAAACCAAAAATTTGAACTCTAATCTGAGCACACATGGAAAAGATCTAATTACTTAAAACAGGAATGTTAATATTGTCATTGATATTTTTCATATGTCAAGGACAATCATTGGTATGATCATTTTTCTGTCAGCAATAAAGCAGTTTACACTGGAAACCAATTACAGAATCATCTCAACAATGTCAAAATAATTGAAAAAATAATCTGAACCAAAATACCCACATCATCCTAGTCATGGCCATATAAACTGCCAAAATTGATTTAAGATTTAGACATAGCAGCACAATACAACTCATTCACTATGTAGCTGTGAGCAATGAGTGTGTATATATATATATATATATATATATATATATATATATATATGACTACTATTTGACATGCATTGACATTGCAAAAGATTTTGACAAGTTTAAGGCACTCCACCAAGTAAAATTGTTGAAGCCACTGATTAATTGCACATAATCAAATCATACTCTCTCTAAATAAACTGAATTATGAGTGTAGTACAAATAGAAAAGAGTTTGAGATACTAAGGAGTTCAGAAGAAAGAAAAGGTACACTGGTATTTATCCTAAATCATCTTCCTGACATTCTGCATTACAAAGATTAACCTTTGATTTTAACTTCCATGTTCCTTTCTGTTATACAGTAGGTAATAAAAAAAGAAATGTCAGTATATTGCTAAGTAAGAAGGTGGAGTGAGAGTTTGTTTCCATATTTACAGGAATGTTCTCAATGCATTGTCATTTGGTAGAAATAGACTAGCCTTATCTTAGTAATATACTCAAACATACACACACACACACACACAAGAAAAACTGTTCTGTTTTGTCTTTCAAAAACTAAAACTATGCCCTAAGGAGACAAGCATAGTTTCAGTCTTACCAACCTTCTTTAATAGGTGAGACTTTTATGCATTGTTGGCACTACACATAATTGCTATATATAATTATAATATGCCCAACAATGCCTTCTTGTAGGTCACTGTGGTTATGACTATGGATCTAGATAATTAAAATAGAATGAAAAACTGTTATAGCCCCAGAAGGGCAACTGTCATTCTCTCTCTGAGTCTATGAAACACTGGAATTGAAAATGTTTTGTGCATCATCTGTGACCAATGAAAAGTCCTTTCCATAATTTCAGCTATTAAAGTAGAACCAAAAAACAAATCAGAACACCTTCTGGAAGAAGACAGCTGCTCAATACATCTAAAGTGCCCAAACAAAGTTAATTTAAAGCTGAAGATAGATGGGAGGCCACTAAAGACAATCTGAAATAAATTGAAAATTTAATCTCCTAATTAGATGATGTATCTATGCATGGAACACATCCAAAAAGATAAACGGGTCATGAAAATGTATTTTTACATTTACTGTAAATGCATATACTTCTTGCATCTTAAAACTCAATGGAGTAAAATTATTATTTAAAGAAAGCTAACTTAATACCTTAGTACTTTGAGAGTACTATAACAACACAACCAACAGACAACATCTTTACAATATAGAAACAACAGACAACATCTTTACAATATAGAAAGTGGTTTAAATTATTCCATACACTACTTATAAGTAAGGATTACAAATATTTTATATGTATATAATTATCCTCTTAAGAAGAATTTTCTCAAAGCATCAGGAAACTGAATTTGTTCCCTTTGATAATTCAAATTTTAAATATGCTCTTTGTTCTACTATCTTACTTGTTTGGGGAATATAAACAGCATAAATATTGTAACATAATTTAAACTTGTTATAAATATAAATTGCTAAATACCAGTGAAGTATACTTATAAAAAGGATTTAACATTTAATTTGAAAATTCATACTAAAATACAACTGGAGGTTTTCTGAAAACACAAAATAGCTTGTAGTTAACGCAATGCAAATTAGGCTTTACATTGATACATACTGAAATTAGCATTAATTTAATGTCCTTTAGCATTAATTTAATGTCCTTTTTTTTTTTTTAAGTAAAAGCTACCAAGACCTTTATTTTCGCTGCTGTTTTCACAGAGGTGCATAGAATAGCTCTGATCTAAGTCCACCTAGTACCCGGCCACACATACAATTGTGAGCAATGTTCACAGTGTACAGGACCACACACACATGTCTATGTCCACTTGGAAGTTTAATGTGCACCTCAAACTAAATCACCTCCCCCTTCTCTTTCCTGATGGAAGAATGACTACTCTATCATCACAAGATCTGACTTAGAACCTTAGAATCATGTTTATCTCTTCTATACAATCCCAGTCTATCAGAAAATCTTACCGACACTCTCACCAAAATATATTTCAAAGAAAAAAAGGAGGGAGGGAGAGAAAGAGAGTGAAAGAGAGAGAGACTTTATACATAACTTTCATCCTAACACAGAAAATTTTTACAACCCTCTGGAGTTATTGAAATGATTCTTGATTAGGCTGCCCAGTAGTCCTGACAGTCAAATTTTCACCAGTAGTCAGAGTGATTTGGCCATTTTGGCAAATTCCTCTAAAAAATCCTCTACTTGTTTTCCCCAATGCGCAGAACACAATTCAAGTTCCCTTTACTATGATCTATGAAACCCCTCTAATCACTAAGTATCTAACTTCATTTTCTCCCCTTCTTCTCCATGCCCTTATTCTGTTTATACTGAACTTGTTGGAACAATATGGACATAGCCCCACTTCAGGGGCTTTGCATTTGTTATTCCTCCTGACGAACTTCCTCCCTTATTTTTCTGCATGTCTCACATCTTCAGATACTTAGGTTCTCACTGCATACTACTTTCTGAGTATAGCCACTCCCCTGGCTACTCTCTTTAAAACTGAAGTCAACCTGTTTGTCAACAACATTATGGTCAGCAATATTATAGTACTTTAGTGAATATGATGGGCTTATTAACCATTGCCTGTGCCAATCACAAGTTCCCCAGGAACTGATTCCTGTGTAATCAGCCAACTACCCAGCATACTGCTTGACAAATTCTCCATAATTTTTTGTTGAATGAATGAATGAGTGTGAAAGTACCTTCAGTCTTTGATTTTAAAGAAATTTCACTCATTTTATAAAACCTTACTTACCTCTGTTAACAAAACAATGATTAGTCCAGAGCATGAAAGCAGTACCTCAGGCAAAGCTTAATGAAATTTGGGAATCCTCCGTATGTCTCAGGGAAGCTATGCCTCCCCACTCCCAGAGTTGGCATATCACTTTCATAGTGATTTTGATTCCAGCTAGGAAAATGAGAACACAGAAAGCAGGAGTTCCAGTGTAACCTAGAGTTTAGGCCTGGAAGCAGAGCACACTGGCTCTCATCAGAACTAGTCACAAGCTCATCTCACTTCAGAAGACTGTGAGATAGACCCTCCCAGTGGGCCCAGGGAAGAGGAAATTGGATTGGTGAGCATCAAGCCAGAGTCTGTGACACCCACACACTAGGAAACTACTAATATTTCATGTTGATTTTCCACTTTTATAAAAAACTTTAAATTTTATGGAACATACCTACTGAGAACCAAGTGAAACAGAGCAGGAAGAGGATGCTAAAAGTGTCTAGAATAGTGAGATCAATAGCAGGAAATACCTCTGTGAGGAGGTTATATTTGAACTGAAACATTAAAGATAAGAATGAGTCAATCATGCAAAAACCAGAGAAACAAGTAGGAAACGCTAGTGTAAATAGCTGAGGGTGGGAATAAGTATGGCATAACTGCAGGAGAGTGAGCACCCGGGGGTACTGGGGCACTAGGCCAGGAGCATGTGACAGCATGTGACCAGAGGTAGTTAAGAGATTCAACCTGTAGAGCCTACAAGCCACAAAATGAGGAGGAGGAGGAGGACGACGAGAAGGAGGAGGAGGACGACGAGGAGGACAAGTACGAAGAGGAGGAGGAGGAAGACAAGGAGGAAGAGGAGCATGAGGAGGAGGAGGAAGAAAAGAAGAGCATATTTTAAGCAGGTGAATGGAACATATGACCTGATTTCCATGTTTTCAAGATATCTTTGACATTTGTGAAGTAAGTGAATGAGTGTGGGATAATATGGACTACATTAGACTTCTGCAATAGTGTGAGAAATGGTCCCTAGTAAAACTGATAAAGAGATGTAGGATTAAGACAAGAGTTCACAGGTGACATGGAGGTAGGAGAATCTTGAGGTGTACATAATGTAAAAAAGAAATATGTGTGTGTAATGAAAAAAATAAAAAATGACACATGAGGGAAAATGTAAATATACTCTAGATGAATCAGAATTATTGCAGATGTAATGGTGGCAATTGTGGGTTCAGAGAATCAGTATTCAAAATGACGCTTAGGCTTTATGCCTGAAAATTTGCATAAGTTCATATTTTGTACCTTCTAAAAAAGAAGATTGAAAGACCAGGTTTTCTGGAGGACAACAAAGTTCGTTCTGGACATGTTAATGTAGCTCATAAAATCTATGAGTTTTCAAACTTAGGAGCGATATTGCTATGGAAATGATCAAGAGACTACCTGAGAGAGTGAATATAGTGAAGAAGGTGGAGCTGTAAGACCAGGTTCAGGGAGCATCTATCAAACGCAAGGCTCACAGAAGAGGAATGGCCAGCTATAGATGCTGACTGGCAGCCTGAGAAACAACAGAAAACAACCAGGACCACACAAATAATGGAAGTCAGGAGAGGAAAATCAGGGGTATTCTCTTGTATTGACTGCAGTGAGAGATGAAGAAATTAAAAATATGTATGTGACCAGTAGTGGTACGGAGTGGCGGGCAGGCACAGAAATAGTAAAAGGCTGACAAGTATTGTTTCACCCAAAGCAAAGGAAGAGAGCTCCACTCGAGGGAAAATGGGAAGAGCAAGAGGAGGCTGTTCTGGCACAATTTCTGCCACGATTTCCAATGAAAAACTGAAAGCACCTGAGAAAATAGAAAAGGTGTTGTAGGGATGGGAGGTAAAGGACAAAAAAAATTAAAATAACTAAAGGAACTTACTGGGATTTTCTAGACTGATGGGAGCAATCCTTTAAATATCGGACAAAGACACACAACTAAATCAGAACTTAAATATTCTCTTAACTAATCTGATTTAAAAATTCTTCTGGCTCTCTGATCTATTTAATTGCACTATCTAAAAGTGCAAATTAGTAAGACATTAAGAATTTTTAAATTATCAGAAATTTAATATGCATTTATTTTATTATGATCTTGTTAGAACATATAATTAACAAATTATGCACTTAAATACAAATCTAATTCATTATTTTAACATTTAAGTGTAAAGAAATTATCATACATCATGCTTCCCATGAAAAATAAAGGATTTGGATCAAACTCCTAGATCATGTAATTGTATTTTATTGGTAATCTTGTATTACCAATTGTAAAAATAGAGACTATTTCCTCAGTTTTTTCATTAAAACAATGCATGATTTATTCTCTGCTTGATAGATTGGTAGAGATGTGGGGGAAAATGTAAATTTGAATTAACCACCTGATATAAATTCTTTCTGTGAATACATGTGTTACTTGTACCAAAGCACATATATGTGGTAAGGGTAATAAGAGGAGAAAAGGAGGAAAAATAATAACTGCCTACAGAAATATAAAAGTTAAACAGCATGCATAAAGTATCTAACCATCTGAATTCTGTCATTCATAAATGGTTGGTAAAGCATAATTAATTGTTATCACTGAATCCTTTCATTAGCATTACATTATGATTGTTATATGGATGAAGTCTAGGAACCATACACCATAGTGGAAGAACTTCATTTCCACAGATGTTAGTTGAGAAACAACAATAAATAAATTTGCAGTCCCATTAAATAAAAAACTTCTTTAAGTTCCTTAAAGAACATATAACTGAATCAGTAAAATTAGTGAAAGACATTTAGTACTAAGCCTTCAATATGTATGTGAAGTGAGGGAAACAGGCAATTTGTTTTTAAAATTATGAAGAGAAAATATGAAACTATTTGAGAATTATTAAAAATTTACAATTAAATTTTACATTATGTTTAAGAATGAATATTATTGAATGAGAGTATAGGGGAAAAAACAATGGTTCAATAAAATAGATAAGAAAGAAACAAACCCTTGGAAAAGAAGGGGTGGTAGGCTAAAGAAACAGAAATGGATGAATTGGAAATGAAAAATAGCAATCAACAAAAGTCCAGGTGAATAGAATGCTCACACCACTGCTTAATTTTCCTTTTTAGGTGTGTTACTCTAGTAGATTAGTGACTATCCTGTTTACTGTTGGCCACCAGACACAAGGTACGAGAAATGAATTGACAAGAAGAGATTGCCCAGCCACTGCGGGGGTGTGTGTGTGTGTGTGTGTGTGTGTGTGTGTGTGTGTGTGTGTGTGTTAAATGGAGACATGTACCATGAGACAACTTTATTAATAAAAGAAAGGGGTATTTATAGGGACACAGGGTGAGGACCTGTTGAATTCCAAAGAAGACAAACAAACCTGAGAGACTGTTAACATTCTAAAGTCTAAAAGTAATTGAGGAAGGGGAAGTGTGGGCAGGTGGTTGCTATCTCTGATTAGGAAAGCCAGCAGAGCACTGCATTCTCAGAAGGTCAATTTAGTAAATCAGTCCCAAGTTTTTTAGGGATGGTTAGGGGGAGAGGTTTTCCTTATCTCATCTGGAATGACCCTTCTGGTTTGCAAATGGCCCACAGCAGTTTGCTAGCAATTCACTCTTGACTGCCTAATTCATAGCCCTGGAAACTTGTCTTTGAATGGCTATCTAGTGAAGACTGTGACAGATAAAACATTCCTTGGATTACAGTCATCATTATCAGGGCAACTGAATTTGCCAATACTGCAAATAAACTTAAATATCCAGATCTTCTTCTTGTCAGAGTTAAATACTTCCCTTTTCCTTTCTCCACATTTCACTTAAAGAATCTTTTCCTTTAGCCTCCACTTAATCTTTGAATTGACCAAATGTTTTCAATCTCTTCTTTAAGAAGAGATTTTGTGCATTGTTTCCTGATTGCTCCAGGCTCTCAGTCCACACCCAAGCAAACCAGCACAGACCACTCTTAGTCAAGGTTCGTGATTACACACAAAGGAGTTTGGTCCTCAACCGCCTCATAAGCCAGTTGTTTTTGCTATTATAATGTAATTAAAGATTAATGAAGTTGATAAAATATGAATGCAGTAAAGAGAATATCTATCAATGAAAATTAAATTAATGGTGTAGAAAGGTGAGAAGATCATTTCCTGAGTGTCTGAAATTCTTGTGTCAGTTTAAAGAAATTACAAAATTGAAATTTTAGATGACACATTATTGTGATCATCTGTGTAATAAGCAAGTCAGTGTGTAATTCCACCCAACAGTCACTGAATCAAAGTCACCTTACATCAAAAGACTGACATGTGACTGCAAATGCCCTGCTTTAGATTGAAATTGAATACTTAAGAAATGAATATATCATTTTTATGTTTCCTTTCTCCAATAGACTTTTTCAATTCATAAACTTACTGGTTTTGGTCATGGCAGATAAGATCATATCTTCATTTCAGTAATGTATCATGGTATACACTTATTATATGAAGATAGTTAAACAAATAGCATTTAGAAAGTAGATTGCATATACATCATCAATAACAGAGGATTCTTGAAAGGTTAAAAAAATTACAGTTAAATCTATATAAGTTGTTAAGAGTCAGCTAAAGACATTTGTCCTCATTAAATATAAGGACAGCATATATGTTTCTGATTTACTTTTGCACAAATCTTAGACTTCTTGAAGATCAATGACATAAACTTGGAACTATATGAGCAAATACAGGAAATAATATTATTTGCCTAACCTATACTCAACAAGATTTACCCATGATAACTTAAAAAGCTGACCACTTACAGAAATTTTAATGTACTTCAGGACATTATTATACATTGTGCATTCGCAGAATAATAAAAATATTCTCCTCAAAAACCGAGCAGCATTTTATGCAATTAAAAATGTTTCCTTATGAATTTAAATATGTAGATTAATAAAATAATGCATTTCAACAAATACTATGTCATCTGTTTTATCTTTAAACTGATGTGATCAGGGGTCACAAACTATGTCCTCAAACCAAATTAAACCATGTCTTAATGGGGAAAAAAAAAACACATTGGTAAAGCTGCAAGTGAAATAAACCGATAAAATGCATAGTTGCTGTGATCCTACATTTACAATAAATCCTATGAATCCTTCTCAAACTGATTTGTGCACATTAAGGCAAAAGGGTGACCCTACTATAAATAAAACAATAGTGCACTTAGTCTGTACTGCCACCAAGTGACTAAATCAATTAGTTTTAAGATTTCTGCAACAGATATAAACTGATTGTTTCACTGCCATGAGTAGCAATTTGGAAACAGGTTAAGTGCAAACCACTTCAACCATGAATGATTATAAGAACATCACAATTTCAATATGACAATAAAAGCTCAAAGCCATTAATAAAACATCAAGTCCTACCAGCTCACGGGAAGCTCATGAAGTCTAAATATGTTATCCAACTTGTAGACAAATTTTGGTGTGCAAAATTCTTTATGTACATGCAAGTTTGGATTTGGTTGTAGATCAGTGGGAAATTCTGAATCCTGTAGAAAAAATAAAGCATGAGGTCTGTGTTAAATTGTTGCCTATCTTGAGACTGAATTACTTAGTATTAATTAGAGCATAAAAGTTAGTATTTTCCCCAAGATGAACAATAAAATCATCATTTCCTCTTTCAGTTTTGTGAATTTACGACAAAGACAAAACCTTAAATAAATCATTAATAATATGCATGGCACATGGTGAAAAAGGAAGAAGTGAACATCCCATATTTATCACAATAAGCACAATAGTCAGTAACTATTCTTTCCTACCCATTACATTAACAAATCTGTAGTGTGTGTGTGTGTGTGTGTGTGTGTGCATATGTGTATTCTGATACTCCTTTTGTCTTTTTTCAGTGGTGGACTAAAAACATTTTTGTTGAATAATAAAAATAGATGTTTACTAATTGGTTAATGATGATTTTCCTCTTTAAATCTGAGGAGAAAGAGCTAATTTAAAGGTGCTTACTATGGTGCAAGATTTGTCAATATCATTTTAAATCTCATATATATCAGAATTCACCTCTACCATGTGTTGTTCACCTACCTCCCCATTAAAAAAAAAAAGATCAAGATCATTTGAGTACAATCTATGAGAAAGTACTCTCTCCTCAGTGGAAACATATTATGAATAGATACTTAACTAATAGTCAATAATGGACAAAATTGCTTAATTCTAAAAGAAAAGGAATTAACTGATGACCTTTGCAATTTAACAGCATAAAAGGAATTTTAGAAATAGTGACATAGAAATCATTTGTACAATCACTCATTTATTCAAAAAATATTTGGAAGTGCTACTTTATCCCATACATCACTCTGGGCATGGAGAATCCGCCAATGAACAAAATATATTAAAAAAAATTTTGTTCTTACGAGCTTACAATATTTCTTTAATAAATCCTCAACCTGGAAAATTAAAAACCCAATTTTCATAAATTTTTTTCAGATTAACAAATTAGTATGTGTGTATATATCTTTATATATGTATATCTTTAGATATTATAATAAAATGTAAAAATAAATCATCTTATTTTCAGCACCCAAACATAACTATAATTACTCTTAATACTTTGATTAATTTCTCATATTCTTTCAATTTCTACAGCATTGCAATCACACTCTAATATTATCCTTCCATTTTCCATTTAACATCAAGTTATTTCATTTTAACATTGGTTTGTCTGTTTTGAAAGGAGAGTAACTAGCACATATTTTATCTGACATTCAGTTATTTTTGTTTTCCCTATATTTTCAGTGCTGTGGATATCATTTTCTATCTATCAAGCTCCCCTTTACTAGTTATATCCTGAAAGCACAGTTCCAGAAGTCTAAATAAATGCTTCAAATAAAATAAACTAATACAACAAGACATTTCATAAAACCTAATCAACTAAGTTTAATAAAGCCTAACCAGCTAAAGCATATTTGATATAACTAACAATAATATTGGCAATATAAAATATCTAGCTAAAGATTTACAACAGAAATCGCAAAGGCCTAGCCACAATGACCTAGATGTACTTACAGAGGCAAAGTTTAGACTTTGTATATCATTTACTCTCTATATAGAAACATTCCAGGAAACAATAGCCAATAATGAACCAGGAAGAATAAGTGAGGTAAATGTGGGATGCAGAAATACTACGGATAACACATAAAGGATTAAGGGAATAAAATATATCTTAACATACTTTCAAACTCATAACCATATCAGTTTATTGTATTGACAAGGTATAACTGGATAGTAAAGTACCTTTCCTCTGTCAGTGGTTTATCAACCCTAATTATATATTAAGATCATCAGATAACTCTTCATATGCCAATACTACTGAATCCCAATCTCAAATCAAACAAGTAATACTGTTTAAGGGTAGACATTCACCCTTTGATATAAATTAGCATTTATACAAAAATTTCCATGTGAAATAACAGTCAAGATTGAAAATCTTGACTTTTTCCCTCATGTCAGTTTTACTGCATACTAGCACAAGAACCCAGGTGGACAACCTATTTCACAAACTTTTAAGTCATATTTCCTTATCTGGAAGACACAAGCAAATGCATATTGATTCACAGGCTGCCATGAGGGTTAAGTAAAATAATCTTTCATCACATGCTTGGAACTTCATAAAGTCTTAATAAATATAATTTCTGTAAATACTTTTATTATTTCTATTAGTGGCATATATTAATGTACAGTTAGCAAATTCATTATGAATTATTTCATACTGTATTTATGTAATTATTATGTAATTATTTCATATTGTATTTATAATATATTATAAAATATTATATATTAATCAAATTCCAGGTTTACTATTCTTCTGGGATATAGATTAAGATTTGATTTAGTATGATCCTACCTATCCAAATTGCAATCCCATATCCAGTTAACCACTGGCTATTTCAATCCGTCCCAGTAATAATAACATAAGGAATTCTTGTTTCATCAGTCAAACAATACTAAATACAGCTTTGCTGTTTATACTCAAAGAATAAAATATCTCACAGGTACATCTTTCTCCATTTCAGTGATAAATAAGCTAGGCATCCCCTGTGTCCAGACCCCTGGCTATCTATTACTTATTTGGTTTCCTTTGACATAAGTCTCCATGTAAACCAATGAACTCCTTTCTGCTTTTCTAGTTCTTTCTTTGCTTTCCATTGAACTAATATCCAAGGATCAATTTTGAGTCTGACATTCAAAATTATTCACTCAGACATTCACTCAACATTTGAGCATCTATACTGTGCCATGTGTTACATTAGTCGCAAGAACACAAGTTTAAGTAGAATTCACTCTCCTTTCTATTCCAATGACTCAGTCTCATAAAAGAATAGTATACATGAAAAAAGCATAGCACTAAGAAAAGCTAGAGTAGAAATACATGAAACATATTAATTTGAAGAAATATCAACATGCATATACAATTTGGTAAAGCTTTCTAAAAGTATCTAAAAGGCAAATGCCTCATTGTGAAAATGACAAAACAGTTTTTCTTTTGACAGATATTATCAATTTTCTATGAAAAGGATCTACTTAGGTAAGTGCTAATATACATAAAACAAATTTTAGAGGGAATAGTGATAATAGTTATCAGTGAACAGAGTAAATGGAGATAAGAGTATATGAAAGAGAAATAATTATCTTTTATATTGTATCTTTCTTTACTATTTGAATTTTTTACCATGTGTATAATGCTATGTTTGCCTAAGCTTTCAAATAATCCATGAAAGGAAACTGGTCCAAGACTGATCAAGTGCTATTAATTCGTAGTTATTAAGTAGTTTCAAATCATAACTTTTTCATTTTTTGAAGGAATGTAAGTTTACATTTCTGCTTATATTTTGGAAGTATAGATTTCTCCTTCTCCATAGCCATAGCCACTATGGCTACAAGCCACTACTTCCATAGCCACTATGACTACAAAAGCACACTTAATCCACCACCATGGTCCACTGTGCTTCCTCTCTCCACTTCCCCATTCCCTTCACTGTCTCAAGTCTATAGTCTGTTTTCAATGGCTAGTTTGGCTTTATGTCTGCTTAGCTTCTCTGTATTCTATATATAAGGGAAACCACCTGCTATTTGTCTTAATTGTGATTATTTTTCTTAGTGAAATCTATTTCAGTTCCATTCATGTTGCTGCAAATGTCATGAATGTATCTATTTTTGAGTAGCTTCCATTGTGGATATATACCATAGCTTCATATTTTTACTAGATACACTATCACTAAAAACATAGTTTTAGATGACTTAGAAATAAAATAAGCTTAGTAAGTATAAGATAAACTCTTTAGAAATCTTTTACATTTTCCAGTATCCCTTGCAGTTAAACTGAGTTAAAGCGATTAGGTTGCTGAAGAACAGAATGTGAATATAAGTGATGTAGGCCACATCCTGTATGACATTTAAACATCTCAACCTGGTTCACCCTGTCTCTTCCCATGACGCAGTAGCTTTGGATAGAGCAGTTATCAGACAGGGGCCCATATTTCTAAGTCATAAAATATAAGAAAACCACACGGAAGAGTCACACTATTCATTGGAAAGAATGAACCCGTGCTGTGAAAAAACTTGGGATTTGGAGCTTATCTCTTGCAACAGCTAATGCTGTTTACACTGTCCAATGCAGTTAGAAAGTTCTGATGATTAATCATGGATCATTTTCATTAGTCTTTTCTTTTTTAAATAAAAACTCAAAATTCAAATCTTCTAAGACAGATTTTAAGAAGCACTACATTAAAATCGATTTTAATGTCCTTTTTCTCTCCTTGACTTAAATGTGGTGAGGAACTTACTGGAAATGGACATATTTTCTTCAGAACTTTGTGCACTCATTATTTCTTACATCACTTAAGTGGTTCACTGCTTGCTGACAAGCTTCACGTATCAATACCTACTATTAACTGACAGCTGACATTATCAACAACACTTGATTGAACTAATTGACAGTCACAGTGTAAGGATGAAAGTGATAATGAGTCAGGGAGTCCTTATTTATATATTTGTTCAATTTCTTGACCTTTACGTTTGTTTGCATTATTGTGATCTTAGATTGTAGGAAACAGAATTATACTTGCAAAATGAGGTTTTAACATGTATTTAAGAACTAATATTCTCTAAGTATTTAACTAGTATTTAAAGTTTTTACTATAGAGAGCAAGCAAAATGCCTTGAAATGTATTTTAAAGCTATTATTTACTTTGACCTGTATCGTTTATGCTAAAGCGGAAAGACAAACCAAAACAAACGATACAATCAATAAACTATCACTTGGAAACTCCTTTACTTCACTGCATTTTTGAAGCATACGTCTGGACTAAAATCCCTATTTGTTCCATGAAGCAACAGAAGAGAGATCAAAGATTTGCTCTAGTTGAAAATGTAGGGAATGATGATTAGCATTATACTTTCTCTTAGCATATACAGATTTTACATGAAAGGAGTTAATATTTTTAGAATCGCTTAACGCTAAAATAATATAATCCCTTTCCCATGTCATGGATTTGTTAGGTTAAGGATCTCAAATTAAAAGTCAAGTTTGTTAGACTCTAAACCTCAGCTCCTAAATACATTTTGCACAGCTCTCTTATCAAAACCTGTTATATTAAACTCTTTTCCATTTTTGTTAAATGGACTTCTTAAAAATTAAAACAAAAGAACCTTTATTTTTTCTTGATGGCTCTATAATCATTATGAACCTACCATCAAGTAATACAACTTTGATACTTTTAGTTTTTGTCTCCTTTTACTTATAATAATTACAGCAATTTCTGTCCTTTACTGGATACCTCTTTCCAGCTGTTTCTATCTGTAACAGACCAAATGTCACAGCCAAGGCTATTAAGAGCATTATCTTAACTAAGCTAATGAGGTTCTGAATAACCTTCTACTTAGGAGCACAAAGATGTCTTTGTCTTTGGTGAGATTCCCATACTGCTGACTTCCACTGAAGTAAAGGATAATTTCTGATGACTGAAATCTTCAGACTATTCAATATGAAACATTCAATAAAAGTTGTCATGAAAACTGGTTTAACTATTTGGAAAGAAAAAAAGTGCAAGAAGATGTGAGCATGTAAAAGAGTATAATTATATATAACAAAAGAGATTTTAAAATCAATCATCAAAACCCTAAAACTCCTTAGAAGAAAAAAAGTACCAAGACTATGAAACAAGTCATCCATTAAGTAGTCAGCAAACATGTAGAAAGATTCCCTCTTACTAAGGAAGTGGATACAATTTAAAATGAGATGCCATTCATTTGCAAATTAGTAATTTTATCTTTTAATGAGAAAACTGGTGTGAAGCATTGAAAAGGTACCCATACTGCAAGTAGTAATAAAAAGTGATATAAACTTTCTAGAAAGGAAATTGACAGTACATATCAAAAGATTTTGAAAATGTGCAACTACCATCTATCAGTAAATAAATTTCAAAGAAATATAGAAAGAAAATACTGAGACCAATGTGTTAGGAAGTAGTAAACTATGAACCATTGTTTTTTAAAATTAAATAATAGAAATGCCTAAATTCCAAAGAAAAACGGGTTAATTGAATTTTAGAATACCATGCATCTTGGTTATAAGACAAGCTATTAATAATTACGTTCACAAAGAATACTTATGAACAAAGACAAAAGTTCACATAAAACAGAGGAAGCAGACATTTCTGTACAAAGATTCTGATATTTCAAACTGGAGAAAACAGGACCATACATGCTGAAAAATTTGAAAGTATCATTTTTCTCTACACATTAACCAATCACGATATTCTACTGCTGTTTGTAAACCCCAAGTAAATTAACTGTTTCAGTAACACCATGATTAACACAATTGCAGTCTTAGTAGAATTATGTCTTAAAGCAATGACTGCTTGCATATATCTTTTCTGAGAAATGGGAATAATGATCCAATTCATTTGCATTTCCTTGGCTAAAATTTCCCTTCTGGGAAGACAAGAAATGCCCATGATTTTCTGTTCACAAAACATATTTCTGGAGGGCAGCCAGCTGGCACAGGTCCTCTTGCTGATACAAAGCGCACACAGATGGGTTGCATATCCTCTGTTTCTCTGGAGCCAATCTAGTGGGTCCACGGACTTAGAAACCTAAAGTAGATGCTCATCAAAATCCCAGAGGATTCAGAGAGTTCATGAGGACACTCTACAGTTGTTTTATGCAGAGTATTAAAATGTAGTTGCTAAATTTTCCAACAATTTTAACACCAGGTCAGAAGATTGTTGAAAGGCAATGGTTATAGAAACGTTCGAGTTTTTACTTGAAACAAAAATGCAAGCAATTAATTGAAAGATGACAAAAATCAATGAAGTAGGCATTTATCAGAAAAGGACATAATCTATTTCAGTTTGTAAAGTAAGGCAACCTTTACTAGCAGTTTTTTTTTTTTGAAAATGAATGAAGATTTTCTAGGTCCTTAGTAATTGCCTTCACTTAGCAGCATGTAAGTTAAAATTAATAGAAGTGAAAATATCAATGACTTTTAGATTATATCCATCTCACTATAATTTTCATTTAAAATAAACAATTGTGTAATCTCTATGAAGCAGATACCAAAAAATAAGTCATAAAAAGGTTAAATGATATATATCCAGCTAGAATAGAATTGCTGAATTGGATGACTTGTCTAGTTCCATTCACGGCCTAATATATTTTCTAATCGGAGAACTCAGAAAATGAAGAATAAGCATGCATTTTTGTAATTGAAATTGCAACACTTAGCTCAGTTATCTTACACTGACTTTATGCCATTAAACTATTAATTGTACTTTAATATAAATATTAAATTGTCCAATTTTTTCAATTTGATTAACATTACTATACAACAGTGCAAATAGTTTAAAAGTATTAATTATACATTACATGTAAAATACTTCTCAACAGTAAAATATAGCTTTTCTTTAATGCTATTATAATTAAACACATGTACTGCAAATTCAAAAATTGTCAAACTGAGGATAAATGGAATGAAGAAATAGTAAAAGAAGGTTCAGAAAATGTACCATGAAAATGACACAGGTAACTATTTCTGTCAACATCAGGTAGTGAGGCAGCATGAAACAACACTTCACACAAAAGTCAATAAAAAGCAGTTTTTTAAATGGCAGCCCCAATTTCAACAGATTTCCTAATTCAACAATTCAAATATTCACCTACTTGAGTTATTGCATCCCTCTGAGTAAATGTCAAGTGTATTCTGATTAGTTTTGTGGGCAGATAGTATGGAAAATTATTGACATCTTTCCTCACTAGTTTAATAAGCTCCTGGTCCTCATAGGTAATAGAAAACTCTGTTGTACCAAGGTTAAGTTATTTGCATTAGTGGCCAAGGGGATATGACTAATATTTTTCCAAATGAAAGGCGTCTGTTTGTTTTACATGTTCAGATATAAATACAAACCTAAGTCTAAGTGATCACCTTAGCGAACCGAACTTTTCATTGTCTGTGGCAATTCTCAAGATGATCTTTAGCGTGCTGATATACTGTTATGAGACGCTACAGAAAATTACAAACTTCCACTCTGATTTACTCAAAGTTCTATCAATATCTTTTTGTAATACTGATCTTCTTTTTGTTAATACATGTTCTGGTGATTGTTCTTATCCTTGAATAAGATTGACATTATCTTTGATTGTGACATTTGGAGTAGGCCATTTATTCAAAAGTCAGACATCAGGAAGAAAGTTAAAGTAGGTGAATATGAGAAGATATTAAATTAGGTATCAGAAGAGATGCAATTTTTACACTTGATATGTAAGTTTTTCTCCACAACAGAAAACTGTTCTCCTTCATTTCTTAGTAACACAACATTCTTTACTTCACATTCGCCTTTTTGGTAGACATGAGTACAAGACAAAATTAACTTTTCTCTAAATCCTACTAGACAAAAAAAAAGGGAAACGATAAAGATCAATTTCAATACATTTAAAATCAGGAAGGGGATGATTACAGAAGACAGGGAAATGCCCATATATCATGCTTAAAGTTACAGTTGCAAATAATTTTCAATCAATAGAGAAAATGCAGTGTGAATATTTGAATGCAAGCCCAATGTTGAAAGATAGTACTTCTTTTGTTAAAGATGTTAAAAAGGTTTTTCTTGAGTTGTTCAACAAATACACAGATAGTCCCAATTAACCATAAACTCTGTTACAACTGCCTGAAACACACTAGTAAACAAAAAACCCTAGTCCACATGTAGCGTACTTCAAATGTATGGGGGAACAATAAAATTAACCATAAACAGTTAAGTAAACAGCATTAAATGCTAGAATATAAAACAATGATATGGAAAAGATTTCCATTTTTCACCACCGAAGATATTAGCTAAAGAATTAGATGTATACTATCATATTTATGTATATTTCACTTATCCCCATATTTATTAAATTACAATTATTATTTAACATAAATGGATACTGGATCTTATCAAATATTTTCTCAGCAGATATTGATAAGAACATCTGACTTTTATCTTTTCTTTTGTTATGAATTACTTGACTGATTTTCAGTATCTGAACCATCCTTATATTCTTGGAAAAATTCCACTTGATCAGGGTGAATGACACTTATGACCCAATGTTGAATTCAATTTGCTAATACTTTTTTGAGATGATTTTTGCATCTATGTTTTCAAATAAATTTCCTGTTTTCTTTTTTGTCTGGTTTTGGTGTCAAGATAAAACTACCTTCATAATATGTGTTTAAAAATATTCCCTCTTTCTCAGGAGAATTTTGCAGGAGCTAGAAAGGATAGAAGTTAGTTTATCTTTGAATGTTTGGTAGAACTTATTAGTACTGGTACTTTAACTCTGTTTTTGAAAGTTAACTGTTTCAATTTCCTTGCTTGTAATTGGTCTGCTTATGTTTCTATTTCCTGGTTGAGTTTGAATGGCTGTATATTTCTAAGAATCTGTCCATGTCAGGTTACTTATCTAAATCACAGACAAATATGCATAGTGAACCTTTATGATCCTTCTGAATTTCGTGATGACTGTTATGATCTCTTTTATTTCTCATTCTATTTATTTGTGTTTTCTCCCATTTTCTTTGTGAGTCTAGTTAGATATTAATCTACTTTGTTTAATTTTTTTAAAGAACCTTTGGTTGAATTAATATTATGAATTCTCTTCTTAAATTTTAATTCAGTTATGTCTGCTCTAATTTTTTATTATCTCCCTCTATTTGCTTTTGGTTTAATTTGTTCATCTTCCCCTAGTTCCTTAAAATGCAATGTAAGATGAGGTATATGATTTCTGCTAGATGTAATATATTATCTTTGACTGTAAGAATTCCATACCAACCCAATGATCTATCAATTTTTTAAAATGGTCAGTTATTATAAGACATCCAAAATGACAAGCAAATCTCTTAAAGTTTGTACAAAGCAAGACTCTGCCTCAGATTTATTTGCCATGAACTCACTATCAAAATGGAAATTAATAATTAAAATTCAAACTTTTAAAATTTTTAGTCATTTATCAACATTTCATTTGTAATAGATATTAGTCAACAATTTATTGTGCCTTTCTAGACACTGTCACTCAGTCATAAATGAACTTGTCTTTCTTCATTTCACATCTAATCCTATACCAGTATTGTCCAAAAGTGAATTATCCTAATGTATATTTTCTGGTTTAATCCAATTTTACCTGCATGTTCCATAGTTGGCTCACTCTAAACATTTTTTTCTTATTGTTCACTCAAATCAGTTTTTTAATTTATGATTAATTAATGACATCATTGTTCACTTGCAAGCCTGAAATTTACATCATTCTAATTTCTTGAATTATGTTTTAAAATTCAACTCTTTCTCTGCTTTTCTTGCTTCTTTCTTAGTATAGTTCACCACCATTTTCCACATGTAGTCTCCTACATGTCTCCCTGGTTAAAGAATCTCATAAACAAAACAGCGTTATTAAAAGGCATTTATAATCATATATCTTTCTTCTATGACTCGATATCATTAATAGGATATAAAGTTTAAACTACTATGATTGGTCTACAAGACCAGTTAGGGGTAAAACCTCAAATTTTCTTCCTAACTTCATCTCCCATTGCTCCCCTAAACATATGTCCATGTCACAACACCTCTCTATTTAGGCCACCCCTCTTATTAAAAGAGAAATGTAATTATTACAGAATATTGTTATTGTGTCACTGCATAGTCTTTCCATTCAACTATGAGCTATTAAAAGAGAAATATACCATATTACTCACTTTTGTTTCTCTAGTAGAGTATCTTATACATAAAAGACACTCAACAAATATCTATTTAGTGAACAAACAGTCCTCCCAAAAGTCAAGTGTTGTTAATATTTCACTCTTTGAACAGAATAAATATATTTCTCTGAGGCAGAATGGTTTAAAAATACCTTATAATTTATATTGGTGTTCATAGACTTACTTACGAATTTTATTCCCCTAATTCAATCACCAGGTGGTAAATCCTATATAAGACTGGCTAGAGACATTACTCATTTTTGAACTATGGAATGATAATGAGTGTTAAAGATTTAGTGACTCTGAAAAATCCATCTACTGATTTATAATGGCCAACAATAATGCTCTGTAGATACAATTTTTCATTATACATTAATATTTTAATAATACCTTTCAGAAATTCTGATTCAATTTCTGTCCTTCAACTTATAGCCATGCACACTTATGGCAAATTTAGTATATTTTCATAACAAAATCAAAGTCTAGGAAGCAATAAGTCAAGATAACTTGTGTTTCAAAGTTTCAAATATTTGTCTTGTAGTCAAAATTAACTTTAATCATTTTGCCAGAAGGAATTTTCATTCCTGTCTGAGTGTCTGCAAAATTTGCTAGCATATACAAGGCAGTGAAGCACATTTCTCTACAGTCAAATAATTTTTAGCAATCATACAACTAGGAGACAGTCCAAACCCTGATGCAATAACTAGGTTTGATCTAGCTACATAGAGCAATTAACTTAAAAGTTTTTAGACCAATTAATTTCAAAGTCAAGGAAATTGCAGTTTTGCATGCAGAAAATAAAATTTGAATAAGAAGGTAGCAAACAACATGCATTAATATGAAAAAGTAACGGGCATTGTAAAAATCAAAACCTAACACTGCTATAAAGATAGAATGGATGTGGGGATGAGAAAACCAACACAATTTGAAACAAATAAATAGGCTATAACAAATTCCAAGGCTGGAATGCTGGAAGGTATATGGTAGAAGCTCATGAAAGCACAGAAAGAGTATATAAAATAATTAGAGTTGTATAGATACTAAGGCATGAAATAACTAAGGAAATTGTGATTTAAGAAAATCATGATTTAAGAAAATAGGTCACATAATTTCAAAGTACACTACTTTATATTTGTTTTATTTTACATCATTATCTAACCCAGAGTTCTCCCACCACTTTATCACCCGTGAATCATGGTCTTAGTCTTTTGTGCCCCTCCCACATCCACTAGTACACTATTTTAAATTATACAATAGATAATACATTCATCCCACATATACTTATAACATTTTAAGTTTACAAATATTTTTCCTCAAAGCAGAAGAATTTCATTAATGAGAACTAGGACATGAACAACCCTCCAGTTGAAAACAGTAAGATTAGAAAATCTGGTCAAAAAATCTTGTGGAGATAGCATTATATAAGAAAACTTTAATGCAAAAATGTAAAAAAAAAAAAAAAGGTGAGAAGGGACATTTGTATGTAAATAGGAATGTACAGCACACACCACACACACACACACACACACACACACTCACAAAGAATCAAGATATTGAAACATAAAAAATAACCATCCACAATCAGAAAAAAAAAAACAACCACCTAGTAAAACTCAGATACTTCTAAAGACAGAAAGGGATAATGGTGGGTTAGAAATATTAGGGAACAAATGGTTGACTGAAAAATGGGAATGTGTATATTTAAAAACTTGTAACTTCAATCTAAATACCATCTGCACAGCAAAGGAGAGTATCATTAAAGCAAAAAGATACCCTACAGAATGGTTTAAAAAAAAAGAAAGATAATTACATAATATACATTCACCAAGGACAAATATAAAAGATCCGTAAGGAATTTATAAAACTCAATAACAACAAAAATACAACAATAAGAGTGAGCAGATTAAAAATAGGCACATATCCAAAGATAAATACAGATGGCCAATGGGCACAAGAAAATTGCTCATCTTTACCTATCATTGGGAATTAAATAAAAATCAAAGGATATTAAAGGCAGAATGAAAACTATTTTATCTCTGTCAGAATGGCCTATGTCAAAAACAAGAAACATCAAGTGTGGATGTGGAGAAAAAAAGGGACTGTCATAAAGTGTTGGCAGAAATGTAGACTGATTCGGTTCCTATGGAAATAAATATGGAAGTTTCCCAAAATATAACAAATAAAGATGTCATGTAATACAGCAATTTCACTCCTGAATATCTGGAGACATGAAAACACTCATTCAAAGAGATTTACACACTTCCATGTTCACTGCAACACTATTTACAATACCAAGTTATGGAATTAACCTAAGTGTCCAAAGGCAGATGAATGAAGATGTGGTATATATTCCCAATGGAATACTACTCAGCAATGAATCTTGCCATTGCAACAGATGGATAATACTGGAGGTGTTAGGCTAAGTGAAGAAGTAAGAAGAAAGATGAAAATGCTTTTTTACTTACATGTGGAATACAATGAAACAAAACAACGGAACAGAAACAAATCCTATCAAACCATAGAATTAAGGCTATCAGTTAAGGAAGATGGAGCAGTATGGGGACAGGGGAAGAGTCCAGTGATCAATGGTGAAAGATTATTGGTTTTTTGTTTGCAGCATTGGTATAATATAACTACGTCTGTACCCTAAAGCATATTACCATGTTGTAGATCTACTTCACCTCAATAGAAAATACAATTTAAAAAATATAATTTCTATAAATAATTATTATACATACTAGTATAATATAAACATTCATAAACTCTCTTGTACCAAAAAGTAGAGATTTTCTTTTTACTTAAGTAAAACTTCAGTCTATAGTAATAAATGTTATCACCATCTCTAAAAAAAATGCACTTAATAAAGAGTAAAACTTCAAGGTTCCCTATAGTTAATCGGTTAAGAGAATGGGTAAAAGGTAAAATTGGAACAGATTTTTATTAACTGACATAGGCTAAATAGGTGATTTTGGAAACTAGATTTCAAAAAAATAAATATGACATTGAAATTAATACCTTCCAGCAAATTATAATTAATTCTAGATATTTAAGATCCTTTGAATGACAGGACATTTACTACACAAAATCAGACAAACTGTGAGAGATGGAATATAATCTAAATCTCTTAAAGAGCTATATGTCTAACACATGGGAAGAATATGTAGTTAGAATATGTATTCAGGATAGAATGATATCATAACTAGATGGTATAATGTTATCCCCTGCAGCAACTTGTGCTTTGGTTACAAAATTTCATCCATTTTAATCAGGCAATAAAGATACAAGGTAATAAGAAATATGATTCAAATTCACTAGGATGGAGAACCTCACTATTCCATTTTTAGGTTTGGATGTTTATGATAAAGTGACTATAAAAGAAGATTTCAGTCCAGTAGTCACAATTATGAGAAAACTTGCTCTACTTGATGACAGCAATAGATTTTGTAACCCTGTCAGAATCTCTGATTAATAAAAAGCCTCAGGCTGCTCAGATACTAGTTCCTAAATAATACAAATACTTGCCCGTGTATACACTGTATTAAGTATTAAGTACACTAAGGTCCAATAATATCCTTCACTATACTCTTGTCTCTCTTTTTCCAATTTACTCACTCCCTTCTACCTTTCATCTGGTAGACACTAATTGGTCTCAGAGTTCAAGAGTTTATTTTTGTTTTATTTACTTCATCTGTTTGTTTCTTTTCTCTATATACCATACATGAATGAAATCATAATGAATGAAATCATAAGATGTTTGCTTTCTCTGTTTGCCTATTTCCTAAGTATGATTCCTCTAGTGAAGGTGTTGCAAATGTCAAGATTCTATTTTTAAATGCTGAAGAGTATTCCATTGCATATACATACCACAACTTCTTTATTCATTCTTCAGTCAATAGGCCCTTAGGTTATTTTCAGTTCTTGGTTATTGCAAATAGTGCTGCATTAACCATGGTTTATATACAATAAGTGCAAATAAGTCATCTTATATTTGGAGGGTAAATAACTAGCAGTGGGACAAATGGATTGTATAGGATTTACATATTTTACTTTTAAGGGAATTCCATTCCATTTTTCATAATGGTATCATCAATTTATAGTGTTACCAAGAGCCTGTTTAGAGCACCTCAATAATGTGCACCTGAACTTTATCTAATGTTATACAATGCAATGAAACTTCAGTTGAAAAATAAGTTGAATTTTTTTTTTTAAGAAAAATAGCTGATCTGCTTGACATTAATGGGTACCATTTATAAATATTTAAAGTCCTTGGTCTTCAAACTTCTATTTATTATATAGCTGCTGTAGAAGCAACTAATCTGTTGAACCATCTTATTTTACTACCAATCATCTTGCTATGCTTTTATGTAAACTATGGGATTGAAAAACAGGATTGCAATTGTAAACCATGGACAGAGAGGGAAAACTGAGAGAGAATTGAAGTACAAGATCTGAAAGGACAAAAAGCATGCTCATACTGCTTGAACTTGTAAGAGTCAACCATCTCTAAAACTAGAATTGGCATGTGGTCAAATATATTAACCAAAGATTTACCATATTTCTGAGTAATAAAAAATAATTTTAAGATGATTTGTAACTTAAGCTACCTTGCAAAAGGTTTTTGTTACCAGCAACCAAAACAATCTGAGTTCATTGTACTTAAGTTCAAGAACAAAGACTTATAAAATAAACAAAAAATATATATTTTTAATATAAATAATTTTATTTTGTTCTTTGGGTTACAACCTCTCAGTTACATATTTTCCCCCTCCCTCCTCCCTCCAGTGCTCCCTCCATTCTCTCACACCCCACTCTTTGTTGTTTATTAGCTGTGCCGAGTCCATTAGTCTCTTTCCTATGGTAGTGTCTTTTCTCTGGGTGAGGGACTGCGTTGTTGGGTCCAGGCGAACCTTGCTGTTGGATTTTCAGTCTTAAGTTTGCGTTGGGTGGCCAGGTTATATTCGCTTGTGATTTGTCCACATTTACTTGCTGCAGGCCATCCTCTCCAATCCAATCCCATCTCCATTGCTTTGCTGCTTTTCCTTATGGCTCTGGTGTCGGGATTTGGGGGTCTTGCCTCCTGCCAGTGTTGGTCAGAAATTTCTCTGAGTTCAGGCTTTTTTTTTTTTTTTTTTTTTTTTTTTTTTTTTTTTTTTTTTTTTTTTTTTTTTTTTTTTTTTTTGAGACTAGGTCTCGCTATTTTTGCCCGTGGAACCGCAGGCTCTCGTTGCCCGGGGTACCACAGAAATATTTTTAAAACAATTAAAAATATAGAAGATTTTTATTAATAGTAACAATATGAAAGCTTACCATACACAGAGACTCTGATTATATGCCATGCGGACATTTTAGTATCTAACTCATAAAATTTAAAAAAAAATGAAGGGCTTTTATAATCCAGATTTCATACATGATAAAACTGAAGGTCAGAGAAATTAATTTGCCCAAAGTTCCAAAGTTACTAAGAGACAAGGGCTGGACAATGTGACTCTATATCTCATATTTTTCATCACAGTGAGTAAAGGCTAAGGGTTTTACTTTTGCTTAGCATTCTATGTTACACTGAAGATGAAAATCAAGATATAGAAAATATTTATTCCAGGGATATTACTAACTGTGATGAATGCATATAAGAAAACAAGTTTAATGGTATTTGAAAAGGAAAAAGACTATCATTTCAGATAAAAGTTTTCTAGTTGTAAGTAATATAAAGAAATACAACCCATAATACAATACAGTCAGTATTTCTGACCCTCAAATGACTCACAGATTGACTAACTAGGATATTAATACAAGTTTAACGGAATGATAACAGTAAAATCATCAAGTAATGCAATTATATTTAAAATAATTTTGTGATATATAGATTTAATTAATCAGTATCATAAGTCAATAGCACTACATATCTTTCTAAATGTCCAATATCTTCATTGCATGCCACAGAAGGTTCAAATAAATTTTATTGCTTTCAAGGAAAAGTAATATTAAACTTTTATGCTATCTCCCTCCCAACTCAGGGTCTCCATAGACACATTCCCCTCAGCTCTCATTCGAAAACCTCTAAAATGATTTTCAATCATCTAACTAAGTGCTACTTAGATTCTATCAGATCACTGGTAAAAACCTGTGGCAAAAAAAAAAAAAAAATGTGACTAAGTGATATACTTCACATTAAACATTTATTCATTTAACATTTAAATAAAACAACAGCTTGGACTAAAACTTAGTGTTCATGAACCCAAGTCCAATATACGTTCAGTTACAGCTAAGTGGAAATTTGAAAAAAGTCAACTTAGTCCCTAGCCATCTAAGTTTACCAGCATATAGGTTTTAAAAAACATAAATAATAATAGGAAAAGTAAGGTGTGCCTGTTATGAAGTGAAAGGTGAGTTGGTTCCAAAGTTACTTGACCAAATAAAAATCACAATGAGATACCATCTTACACCAGTAAGAATGGCCCATATCCATAAAAAAGGGGGGAGGGTCGGCAAGTGGATGTGGAGAGGAATGGATGGGCATGGATGTGGAGAGAAAAGGACACTTTTACACTGCTAATGGGAAAGCAAACTGGTTCAGTCACTAAGGAAAGCTGTATGGAGGACCCTTAAACTACTGAAAATGGAACTTCTTATTCGATCCAACAATCCCACTTCTAAGAATCTACCCAAAGGTTACAAAAACTCTAATCCAAAAAGACACTTGTACTTGGATGTTTACTGCAGTGCTATTTACAATAGCCAGGATATGGAAGCAACCCAAATGCTCAAAATAGATGAATGATACAGAAAGCTGTGGTATATGTACATGACAGAATACTATTTATCAATCAAAAAGATAAACTATGTCATTCACGGCAATATGGATGAAGCTAGAAGGAATCATGCTAGCAGAAAGAAGCTAGAAAGAAAAAGAGAAATACTGGATGGTCTCACTTATATGAGAGAAAACAAGCAATTAAACAGATAAGAAAAATTTAAAACTAATTTTTAGCAAAATTGAAGCATGATAGGGGGAAGGCATGAGAGGAATTGGGAGTGGAAGGGGCACAAAAGTCTAAGATGATGGTTCACAGGTGATAAGGTGGTGGGAGAACCCCAGGGTAGGTAACAGTGTAAAATAAAATAAATTATATAATAAATAAAACATTTTAAAAAGCAAAGTCACTTGCTTAAGATGACCTAGCTTAGCAAGTAATTCTAGGACTAGAAAGTGAGGCTGGACACACGTGTTTAGTACATACTGCATGTTCTTGTTATTTGATGGAATATATTTAAATAGATAATTTAATGGAGCTAAGTGAGTTCAGACCATTTTTTGTCATGAACAACAGATGCAATGTGATTCAATTTTATCAGTTTTTAAACTTAATAAATATTAAGCTTAATTATATTGATCTTCAATCAAATAAAAATGCCCAAATAACATAATGAAATAATCACATTCATTAAATACATTTTACCCTACTACTTTTCTACATCAGTTTTCAGTTATTTGTTTGATTTAGCTACATAATAAGAGGCAGGGGCTTTTATGCTTCAGTCAATAACATTTCCTTCAAAATCACTATTTAGAAAATAAGACATACTATTTCTTGGATGAATTTTATCTCCAGCAAAGAAAATTAAATTTGCAGTAGATATTTTAATGATAGCCATTTGCCAGAGCAATCTTGCCTAAACAATCATTATAACACAGACAAGATATTCAGCTTTGACAACTAAAATTGAGATACTATGGAATATATTCCTGTAATTTAAAAAAGTGATTGTTCTGGAAAGTTGCAACACTGTCCTTGCTTTCATTGTTTTGAATTACACCACAAGATCATGTTGTACTGTTCCAACTCTTAAAGCTTTGATCACTGGTAGCAACTTAAGATTAAGTCTTTTGTCCTACAGTCCCTTTAGTATGGCCACATGTTTTTGTCCTTTGCTTTCTGACACTACAAGATATCCACTTCATTATAAACACTTCCCTATTCCAGCCCTGGTATCAGTCACTTTCCAGGGACCCCTATTTCCCTTTTTTCTTGAAGAATGAATACCACCATTTCAAAACAGTAAATTACCATATCAGCTTATGAAGCAAGATTTAAATTATTAAAACTCATTATGTACAGCAAAATCATATACAATTTTAAAATAATAGTGGATAGACTATTAAAAGACTGGTATATAAAATGTAAACAGCATAGTGTATAGAATGATAATACAGAAGAAACAGAGAGAGATAAAGAGCTTTGATTGCAAGACTTACACATCAACTAAACATTTCCTTCTTGCCTTGAGGGTACCCATTATTCCTGACAAAATTAAAAACACATTTCTGATACTGAATACCACAAATCTTATTTATTCCCAAAGAATCTCCAAACTAATCCTAACCCCCCATCCTGTGGCAAATAAATCAATGAAATTTAGATGCCATACTTTCAACCTACCAGAAACTTCCCTCATCAGCTCAGTTTATGAAGAGGATAAATCCATTAACAAAATCTTTACTGTTCCAAAGATCATAGAATATAAAAATATCTTTTAAAAAATATTTAAGGACTATGATATATCCAGAGTTCATCCCCATCTCTAGAAAATAGAACAGTTACCTCATATGTACATAAACATACCATTTGTTAAAGTTATTTAGACATGGAAATAACATTATCAAAGTTACATATGGCTATCAAATAAAGAATATGATTATTTAAAATAAGTTCTTAAAAATAAAAAAGATCACTTTAGCAATTTAGCTATGAGGACTTTCATTTTGTAATTGTGAAGGTTTTAATACTGTATTTTAATGATTCCGCTACTGCAAAGAACAATTATATCTATCCTGTCATATTAGCTCATAAATTCATGTTTTTATTTTTATCTTTTACTATTAAATAATTTATTTTGTATGTATTTCATATCTTTATAATTCAGTTTTTAAAATGAACATGACTAAGTGTACATTGAAATAGTTGGTTTTATAATGGGTAAAATGACATTCTTGCATAAATATATTTAAGTTAAAAATGTTATTTCATCTTCTCTTATTTCTAATGAAAACATTATGCTTGCCTAAACATATTACAAAGTAACTGAAATGTGTTTGAGAACTTCTCTTCTCATTATCTGCTCACCTTTTGTTTCCCTCTCTCAGGATGTTGTCTATCAAGATTTACTCCAGCCTCCTTTCTCTCTACATTAAAGAAAGCAGGTATATGGTATAACTAGTTTTCCACAGTAAAGGCTCTTCAAGTTCACCCACAATAATATTAAAGCTCAATAGCCTACAAGATCAACTGCAAATAAAGGATATGTACACCAATGAAATGCTCTGTAAAAAGTCATTTGATAACACAAGCTTTTACTAAGACAAAGTGAAGTGAGCAAATGAAGGACGGTTGTGTAGCAAAAAAGAAACAAAAGCTTGGGAGTAGAATCATGTTTTTGAATTTCTACTGCCCAATCCTGACGGGATGATTTGGACAAATTAATAAAATTTTCTGAATTTTAGTATGCTTACCTACAAAGTGAAAATACTTGTTGAAAGACTCAAAAAGAAATAATACTTAAGGTGTTTGTATTTAAGTATCATATTGCCTTATAATACCAGTGATAAGCTTACAAATGAGACAGAAACTATTCTAAAAACTTTAAAATTCAAAAATATCAAATGTGGCAGGAATAATTATTCGCCCCTTCTATAGATGGAACAGAGAATCTTTCCAGAACAGAGAATCTTCTCAGCTGAACCAAAGTCAAAGAGCTAGTATGTTACCAAACTATATCTGAACACAAATAGCACCCTTCCCTTCCATCTTTGCTTGCAATATCATTACTTTTAAGGTGAGCTAACCTTGTACTGAAATACTTAATAAATATTTATTAGTTTATGGTGAACATTGGGAGTTGAATATAAAATGGAAATTTTGGTCTGTGAACATGATTTTTTTTTTCTTTCTGCATACTCAATTCTACCTTTGGAGAAAAAACAGAACTAAAGAGTCAGATAATCATTCGGGTTTTTAGGTAACAAAAATGTTTTGCTTCAAAATATATAATAAAATAGGAAATAATTTTGTCCTGGTAGAAATAAATATATTAAGCCAGTAATAGACAAACTACCTCTCCTCTGCCTAAATCTTTTAAAGAAACAACTCAAAGATAAACTTAAAGTTTTTAAGTCAACAGCCCAGAAAGAGAAGTACTAGTTAGAAGATAACCCTATGCTAAAAGATAAGAACTAGGATAGTGAGGAGAACTAAGAAAGTTAGAGCTGTCATCAAACAGAGACCCTATTGGTGAAGCTATGCCCAACTGTGGAGGTTAAGGCTGTAGAGCAATGCTAGCACTCATACTGCACCAAGATAGAAAGACTGTACCCAAGTGAAGCTTAGATTTAGAGGAATCCTTAATGCCATGTGAGTCAACAAATAAAATGCACTGCCTACAGGAATCTTCTTTTGGCTTGGGGTGAAAACTGTAGATCGACATAGTTGTGTACCTGGAGGCAGTCACAAGAAAAGGTGGCTCTGTGAATCTAGTACCATCCCTGGCTTTCCTACTCATGTATCAAACATGGAAGTAGCAAGTGTGTGTTTGTTTGCGTGTGTGAGAGAGAAGGAGGAAGAGAGAGAGAAAGAACCATGCATGCTAAGGGATATTGTTTCCTTTTTTTTAATGCCCATGGAAAGGCATGATTAATATTTTAAAAGCTAACAAAATGTTACTAAAATTAACTCAGAAGTCATTTGATAGCAAATATTTAATACTTTAAAAATCTATAAGGGCAGTAAAAGGAAATACTTATAAAACTCCAGGTTATTAAAAGAACAATAAGAACTTTATATAACAGAATAATCCAATATATATTTGTACAGAATAAATTTTGGAAACTTGTTTAAATGCTCCAAGAGTATTAGAGAAATTCCCATGATTCCTCTATTCACATCTTTCATTGCTGTGTAAATTCTAAAATCCCTTCTTGGTCTGTCTTTTAAGATGAAAATGTGTATATGCGCCTTCTAGTTTACAATAACACTCTTTGTGAGTGATAATGCACTCATTTTTGCTTCTTATACCAACCCATTTCCTTCTGTTCACTTTTTGTCATCTCAAAAGTGGGTAATATCAGTCTCTGAGGAAAAATATAGCATATAAACTATAAGCACACTCTCTAGGGAATATCTGAAAGTGTCTTATGATAGATTATTCCAAACAAAACACAGTGCTGCTCTTATCCTTTATCATCAGATCAACTGCATCATTTATCCAAGGTTTATTCTCCATGAAAAGTAAGTTCCAAACGAAAGCAATAAACATCACTGCCATTTTGATGTGCTTTACAAATGTCAGCGGGAGATATGTCACACACTATGCAACAATGCATCTGAGATACAGTATAAATGAAAACTGTAAATCAATGAATTTTTTTACCATCATTTAATGTTTGATAAACAAGTGTGTAATTTTATCATGTATTAAAATATTGCCCAAAGGATTTTTATAAATGCAGGCTGTCTTTTGTTCATCTGCTTTAGGATCAAGGAGAAATCTCCACATAATTAGTTCCCTAATTATTTCATTCCTATAGGAAAGTTCCACATACATTTCAGTTATTGCAATAACTGGAATAGTTTGTGCCCTTAACATGAAATGTTCCCAGAGATCTTTTATATTATTAAACTATTTCCATTTTTATGTTCAACATAATCTTTTAAATCACACTTGCAATCCAAAACCTACAATCTAATATGCCAAACCACAATGTTGTCCTTATCACAATAAGTAGCATATATGAAATTCAAACAGTACTTTTCAAAATGAAAAAGTAGTGCATGTTTTCATGCACAGTTATTTTAATGGAGAAAAGAATCATTTAAACGTTATTGGATCTCATTATTTCTTGACAACCTTCCAGGCTATAAGCCTGATGCAAATATTTCAAAGTTCAGAGTATTAGCCTTTCTTATAAATATCCCCTTTCCAACCCTTACTTTTATTTGACCTCAATTAGTGCTATTAAAATAATCTTCTTATGAATATGTTAAGGTAGAATTTGGTGGTAGAATAAGAAGGCAAGAGAACAGGTGATGGCTAAAAGAGCTAATATTTAGAAAAATAAATATGGGTGTGCACATGTGTGTATTCCCACAAAGATAAATAGACACTGAAGGAGGAAGTGACTGGAAAATACTAACTAAAAACAAGGTAACAGCTTGTATGTTTTCATGGAGAAACTACAGCTCTGACACAACTAGCCTGATGGAAATATTCACAATTGGACCAAGAAAAAAAAGCAGATGATCTATAGAACAGCAAAGAGGACAGCCAAAAATAGTTGACCTATACAGAACTTGCACCTATTTTTCATCACTATCACTACCTTAGCATACTATTCTCAGAGCATAACATGATCAGGACTTAGGCACTTAGATCATGGAAGAAATTCAAAAGGTTAAAGTAGGTCAGAATCGATTATTAGTACAGGCATTGGTGCCCTAGTGAAAAACCCCTGAATTATGGTATTTAATACACAGAGCCACAATCAGTTGCCCATTCACTTACCTTATACCAAATTTGCCAAAGGAAAAATCCAAAGGGGTAGATCCCACTCAAATTTTACATTTAATGTAAACATAACAGAAGCCATGTACAAGAATTTTGACACTACAGAATAAAAGATTTTTTAAAATCAAATTAGGACTTCAAATGAGAGCATTACCAATATTTAAATATCAATTTAATATCAAAAATTAATTATTAACCTTGAAGATATTATTTATTAGGATTAATCAAGCAAGAATAAGACCTGTGAGTGAAAAGAACTGGATGATAAGAGCCTTGTAAAATAAAATGTATCATTCTCGAAACAATTTTTTCTATAAAAATGAAAGTGTGAAAGATGAGTGTGTAAGTGAAATGAAACAAAGATCAATTTGGAAAAAAAAACAACAAATAAGAGTTTCCAAAAAACAGGACAAGAAATATATAATGTATTTTTCAGACACAAGATTCTATAAAGCTAAATTGTCTACAAAGCAGCATAGAATTCCATAGTAAAAAGTCATAAACTCAAGAATCATAAAAGAATCATGTATGTCTATATAGATACACATAGATATATGTTTAAATATCTAATTACAGATAAAAATGGCAATACATATACATATGTGTATGTGCTACAGTGAATGTATAAGGTACAAAATATAACTACTTTACAATAGAGCAATTTTATCAAATTATATGCCAATGAAGAAGACAACTAAAAACACATACACACTATATATGTGTGTGTGTGTGTGTGTGTATAGTTATATAAAACAATCACACATTTGTGGGACTATTTATGTAAGTGTGTATTTCCAACTAACTTGTATTCCCTATAAGGGAGTTTATTTCTAAATTAGACAGTTTTCAGGCTTGCTATTAGTTTCACTGGATGGTAAGACACAACTGATTACTTCTTTTAAAGTTCTGAGCCACACAACAATGTAAATATATATATACACACACACACACATACACACATCTATATATACATATATATGCAAAGTAATAATAAAAAATAAAACTTTAAGGTAAGATTTTTCAAAATATCTAAAAAATTAAATTAAAAAAGCAAAAAAGCTAAAAATATTCAATCTGAAATTCCATTCTTGATGAAGACTTAGAGTATTCTGAATTGAACATTTTCTTGGGAAGTTACATAAGCAAGTACATATAGTATAATGAAAGATAATCTTAGTAGAAAGGAAATAAAATACTCACCAAATAAAGTAGTGAATGGAAGTGTCAGGATGGGTTTTGGACTGCAAATCTGCAAACTAACCACTGTTGACAGAACTAAAGGGGAAATGCTAAAGTCTATGGGTGGGTTTCATGAAATAGATAATATAATGGAAATTTTGGGAAATAATAGTGCATAATAATTGAATCTGAGGGGCTACAAGAGCAGAGAAATTTAAAGAAATAAAAATCAGTATGGGAAAGTCAGCATCCAAGAGTAAAGCAACCAGTGCTCCCATTAGAACAGGACATGAGAGATCTTCAAAAGAGGACTGCAACAGAGTTCAGGCAATAATACAGTATGTACCAGAAGTATAGATAATAAAGATATGGACAAAGTAGAAAGGAATTTACAAATTTGAATGGAAAATGTGAATCAAAAAATGATACAAAGAAAATTAATATCTGGCTCAATTTTGAGTAGTTACGGTACATAGGACCTTACATGCACTTTGTGTAGCCCCAAAACTTTAACTTAAAGGGGAAAAAAGGCATTCAGAGAATAGTACTTGGCTTTAAAGGAAGTAATATTTATATCATCATCTAATGAAAAAGGAGTTTACCACATGTGACTTTCTGTATACTACAGGAAGAACACAAAAGAGTTAAATGTTAGTTAGAGATTGCAATGTACTGTTACCAATTTGGAAGAAAAAACAAACAAACAAAAAAAACTAAAAGCTTAGTTGACATAATTTTAGGAAATTGAAGAGAGAATCAATTAGTGAGATCTTAGAACAGAAAGATATACTTTATATTATAGTTCAACTTGAAAGATCTGGAGCCAGAAAAGGTTGTAAAAATCAACTGGGCCTCTTCCTGAAAACCCTTTAAATCACACTATGGAAATCCCCCAAAAAGGTAGGAACACCCTTTAAAGTCTACGATTTCTGCAGCAAAATGCTTTTGTTTTATTTGTTTGTTTGTCTTCATAGTATAGGTACATGTATGTCTATATACACATAGATATATGTATAAATATCTAATTACAGATAAAAATGGCAATACATATACATATGTGTATGTACTATAGTGAATGTATAAGGTACAAAATATAACTACTTTACAATAGAGCAATTTTATCAAATTATATGCCAATAAAGAAGACAACTAAAAACACATACACACTATATATGTGTGGTGTGTGTATATATATATATATATATATATATATATATATATAGTTATATAAAACAATCACACATTTGTGGGACTATTTATGTAAGTGTGTATTTCCAACTAATTTGTATTCCCTATAAGGGAGTTTATTTCTAAAATAGAAATCATCTGCAAAACTAAGATGAGATAATATAAGCAGGACATGTAATTCAGTTCCTGGCACACAGCACAAATTATAAAAATATTAGTTATTTCTTTTCTATCTTTGTTCAGTAATAGACCACAGAACAGCTTTGCTTTATTAAATAACATAATTTTAGAGAAACGAAACAATATACCTCCTACAGATTACTGTGCCATTGCACTTTGTGTCAATACAATCACTAAAATGTTCTTTGAACATGTTTCATATAATAATGTCTGTAAGAATATTAATTTCTATTCCAATGAATTACCTGTCCAAAATCATCTTAATAAGAAATTAACTTAAAGGAATTAAGGAATAATAAGAAATGCAAGAAATCAAATTTTAACTTAAAAATGATGTCATGTCTGATTTATCAATACAACTAGTTAAAATGATTAAGTGATACTGTCAAATTTCTTCAAATAATGAGAAATTTTACTATGCCTACATCATTTCTTTTTACTAACTCCTAGCCATTTAAAACTTAAAGAACAATGGATTTAAAATTTGCTGTTTATTAAAAAAAAAGAAAAATGAAAGAGGAAGTAAGGATGTTTGATTTAAAGACTGAATCGGACACATATTTGCTTATAAGAAAAAGGAACATCAACAAATGATGAGTAATATAATGCAATTTTTGTAAAAACCAAAACAAATGCATATACAACCATGTATCAACCACTGTATATTTTAACATGTATATTACGATTCGAATTAAAGCTATACACTCATATGATGACTACCTCAAAGTAGTAGAATTATACATACTTTTTAGTTTCATCATGATTTTCTACATTTTCTGAATGTTTTACAATGTGAATGCATTATTTTCTAAAAAAAAAATCCTAAAGCTATTTCAATTTCACAGCAACGCTTTGTCAAGATTTATCAAAAATATCTTTACATCTGCATAAGGCAAAGCAAGTTCTAGCCAATCAATATTTGTATGTGACCATATGACACAGAATTCTGTACTTCAAAAAGAAGAAAACGTCCATTTCTCCACGCAATGTATGTTGCACAAAAGTAACTTCATAGATACCTGATAATATCTTCTCTATATAACATACTGTGGTAGCAAAAATGTGATATCTGGAGCAAACAATACTAAAAAAGTTGGTAGAAATATTTCACCTTTAGAGTCTGACTCCAGATCAGAAATGCTGAGGACATGATATCCATGGACCTTATGTGATACTGTTTCAGAAGGGTTTGGAGAGTTACTCCAAGAACTTCAGAGAATCGCTTCAGAAAGCCCCTTCCCCTATCACACAGGACTTTGGAAATACTTTATATTCAGACTCTTGAGAGGACAGAATATCTCTCCCATCTCTTACCTCCTGCCATGCAGGGATAGGTACTTTACGGAATGGTGGAATCTAGCAACCGCTGACATGAAACCTCACTATAGATGACGGCCTGATCACCCACTCAAAATGGGTCCCATCTGGACGTTTACTCTCCCTTCATCTCATCTTCACATCTTCCCTTGTTTCATCAGTCCTTCTCACTGCATGCTCAGGTTGTTCCTATTTTAAGAAATGAACTCCTCTATGCTCTCCACATATTCACAAGGCACTGCCTCCGGGGGCTGCATGGCAGGAGGACTGCTGCCCTTCCTGCAGCTTCAGCTCTCCCCCTGGAACCCCGGGGGTGAGGGTGGGGGGCACTAGAGGCAAGCAGTATAATGTCTGCCACCTGCCACCTGCAGCAGCTTACAGCAGCCATTTGCTCTGCCAACAGACAGTACACTTTTGGGTCCAGGCACCTGAAGCAAAGTCCCCTGCCCTAGCAGTTTGGCCAGTTATTAAGCCAGGACTACTAAAGTGGGCGTTCCTGTATCCATCCTGCAACACCCGCCCCACACCCCCACCTCCCAGCCCATAGTAGGGCAGCTTGGGGGCTGCCAGAGGCACATTCAGGGCCAGTTGCCTGCAGGGAAACTCCAGCTCCAAGACTCTAGCAGTCAGTCCAGGCTTGAGCTGGAGAAGGTGCTGCCCACAGCAGCCACCACTGCCTCTTTCAGAGCTGTACAGGGGCAGTTGGAGCAGCAGGGGAGGAGATGGCCACTGCAGCTGCCTGCAGCTCTCCTTGCTGAGGGGGCAGCCTCTAGGCCAGTGGCTTGTGCCCCAGGCCCCCTGTCTCACAGCCTTATACCTGGTGCCTCAGGGGGAATAGGAAGAACAACTCATCTTTCTCTCTTTCACTATGTGGTCAATATGTAGGGTGAGCTGTATAGTGATCTCAGGGTTCTCAAATATATTATATAGTAATCTTTTCCCCAGGACAGAGTATTCAATAGTTAGTTGGAAAACTGCATTTCTTTATGGCCTCATCTCAGAAATTATGTATTATCAACTGCATCCCTTTGGTCAAATGGGGTGTTAACCCAGATCCACTGTAGTAGGTTCTACACTAGGATGAGATACCCAGACTTATGAAATGTTTATCTTTGGCAATTATCTACAACATACACTTTGCATTTAATGCTTTCTAATATCTACACTGGGAAAAAATGGCTAAAATAAATTATAAAACATAACACTCCTATGCTTTTGTGAGGCATATGAATGAAATGGGGAAAGCATATTTAGCTCTTCCTTTCAAACACAGGGTTAAATGTTAAGACTGCTAAGTATTTAGCAAATAATGACAATCTGATAAAAAGAGACCAATTACTTGCACTTTTCCAGACCTAAAACCTAACTTAGAAAAGTCATTATGGGAAACATGCTAGGGTTTATTGAAGACATAAAGAGATAAAATTGATTCATAGTGCATAATGAAACACTAGAATAACAATGCCTAGATACATCTATTTTTAACTCAACTATTCTACAATATAGTGAAGATTCTTCATTTTAGGAAAATGAATTAAAATACACTTTAGTAGTTGAAATTCAGTATTTTGAATATTTTGGTACATAAAATTACCTCATAATTACCTCAGTACAAATTATAAACAATACAATATAGTTGAATGGAAAGTTGTAATATTAACTTTCGAGTAGTATATATGTGCACTAATACTGCAAAGTTAGCAGCTTAGAATAAGATGACTTTTCTTCCCAGTTGATCTAACTTAAAAAGTGATGTTATAACGAACCTAATGTTAGAACCATTTAAAGCCAGTAGATCTAACATATGAAATCCTTAAAATCAGAGTCCTTCCATCATCTCTGGTACCCTCCATTTGCCTGTGTATATTGAATAAACTTCTGCTGAGAAAGGATGAAATAGAGTATCTGTATGCAGTTTATGCCATTTCTTCTTAGTAGTATAGAATACAACTAACCTTCTACTATCTGATTCATGTTAGGTAGAAAAATATTTGGAAAAGAGAAAACTTTTTAAATAGTGAGAAAATGATACAATATTATATCACTATTCTTCACCATTATCAATGAAGAGATATCCCATACTCCCCAAAATACAACCATGCAAACCAAATTACCTCAATAAATACAATATTAAGAAAAATCAATAAATAAAAGAAGATGAATTTAGGGCCAGCTAGCTACCTTTTTGATTGCACATATATATATAAATATATATATATAGCATATATATATATTTCAATTTATACCTCTTTTGTAATTCTAATCTAAAGCTCCATTTTGATATTACTTTAACTCCTAAGGCTTCTCTACTAACCAAGAAAAAAACTTCCCAAACTCTTCACTAGGTTTCTTTCATTCTTTTGAGGACAAATAAAACTAATTTAGATTTGAGTGTATTCACTGAAAACACTTTAACTCCAGATAAACCATTTAAGTTTATATAATTTCTCTCTATAGATTAAAAATGGATTACCATTTAGTTGTATTCTCCCAAAAGAAATAACAATAGAAATCTTAATTGCTAAAATTAAATATCGCATTTTTTATTGCAGTAATACATGACTATATACTAGGAAGGATTCTTCCACTTAAAAACAACTAAAACCTAAGTAAAACAATTTTGCTAGACTGTACAGTCAGCAGAAGTGAAAGGAGGCAAAAGGAAAAAATAGCTGGACTTACTTATGAGCTATAAGCAGTAAATACATGTAAAAGGTCATCATGTTGGCGAATGTCAAAACTAGAACTAAGACCGGGAGACTCGGCTTTAGGATCAAACAATAGGGAAGCAGAATGTCAGAAATGTTTAAATAATGAATAAGTGCAAGCAACAATAAACTAGAAATACTTATCAAAAATAATCATGAAATAACCAAATGTAGCTATTGGAAAGATAAATTGCTTATATATAAAAGCAAAAAGATTTGGTTAAAAAATTTTTAAAAATTGTATTAAAGAGAAAATTGGAAGAAGGAAGAAATTTCTGAGAACACAGCACCTGCGTGGCAGCACCTATCCACTCCTGAGGCAGTAGACTTGTCAGGGAAGAAAGAGGACCCCAGCCATCATTCATGCCTCACCTGGTTGTGACACAAAAGTAGAACTGATAGACTTGGACAAATGATCCTGCCAGAATATGGGGGAGCTTTAAGAGGTTGGTTGTTAGGTCTATGGGACCCTGAAAGTGGGTGGGATCATTTGCAAACCCCAGGGGATGAGAATTAAAGGGTCGTTGATAGGTCTCAGTCATCAAAACAGTCTTGTGTGCTGTCAGTGCTCCTAGAATCACAATGGGTGCCTGTGCTAGGGACCAGCCAGGGATCTGCATGGATGCTGCCTATAGTAGCAATGGCCCCTGAAAGTGAGAGCAGTCCCAGGCTGACAGGGGGAGGAAACCCTCACCAAGTCCTGTGAAACCATGAGGGAGATGTGTAAAAAGCCAACTTAGGTAAGGCAAAAAGGTGATGCCAAGTTCAGAAAAGTCCTGAACGGTTGTTGAGCCAAGGATGCTAGAGAGGGTAGCCTCTTAAAGTCACTTGTGGGTGATGTCTTATTCACTTATGAATCAGGTGAGATGCTGAGGAACTGGTCCTTGAGGGATGGGCAGGCTATGTGACTTGAGGTGGAGACCACAGAAAGGGGACCAGACAGAGACCACATGTGGAGCTTGCTCTCCATGGGTTCCCAACCTAAGTGCATGTGCAGAGGGTTGGCCTAGTGCAGGGGACTGCATGTCATGTTGGAGCCATGGAGGCTGAGTGCTGCAGTGACAGCAGTAAGGGTACCCCGGGGACTAAGGGAAGTGTATGTCATCAGTCTCGGAGTGTACCCTAGAGATGGATGTGCTGCATGACTTGTGGTGCAGACCAAAGCCAGAAAAGTCCCGGAAGTTTGATGGCTCCTGGTGACAGTAGGTTGCTGTGAGTAGAATAATGGTTCCCAATTAAGTGCAGCAGGGTCTTTCAGTAGCAGATGTGATGAATTGTTTGCCTAGTCACAGACCTTTATGTATTTTCACTTCTAGTTTGGTGTACCCTGCCATCTTAGTGGATGGGGTTTAGTTGTATTTGATTGCTTAGTTTACTGGTCATGGATTTTCCACATTTGCCAAGAAAAATATGAAGAAAAGCATGGAGATTGTGAGGGAAAGGGGAAAAGCCTAAGGGGGTGGATTGTAGGGTGAGTTAGTTTTTTCCCCCATTAGCCTGTATAACTAGCACCTGGGGGACTGCATCTTCCTCATGATTATGGTGGAGTGGGTGTGGTGGAGTGGGTGTGAGCATGTGTAATTGTGCACACCTGGTCCTAGGAGAGAGGCAATAAAAGGGTAAAGAGAGAAGTGAGCAGAGACCAGAAAAAGAGTGTGAACATTCCTAGTGGGCTGGGGGACTTGCCCGTCTCTTAACTTCCTGGTCCCAGGCCCACACTCCCTGGCCTGCCCTGCATGGTATGGTGTGATCTGCTAGAACCAATAAAGAACCTACTCAGATTGGTGAACCTGATGGCTACACTACAAACAGGTTGCTAACCTGGTAAGCGGTAATTAAGAATGCTTACAGTAAAGGAAGAAACAAATCCAAATACATCAATAATCACGGTAAGTGCAAACACTCAAATGTTAGCAAAATAAAAAACCAACAACAAAAACACCAGATAACTAAAAAATCTATAAAGGAAATATGAAAATGAGGTATAAGAAGAGGTAACAGGTAAATACTAATAAAGAAAAATAAAGTGGCTACAATATCATTTAAAAAAGACCATGACAGACAAAGCACTATCAGAGATAGAAGATATTGAGGTAAAGAAACAAGTATGTAGATTAAGTAAATGAAAACAGAAGTCTTTTAAAGGAAATATCTTTATATTTCACACTCAAAGAACAAACATTTTTTTCTGAATAACGCTAATTTTTGAGTTTTATCCTAAGGAAATAATCAGAGCTATGAATTCTCTTTTATGTGAAACCTCATTGGATTATGACAAACAGCAGAACAACAGTAATAACCAAAATGGATCTAGGAAGATAGCATATACTATTAACAGTGAAAATAATGAAACATTTTAAGGACATCAAATTAAGTACACCTGAAGAATATGTTATCATGGAAAATGTTTGTGAAATGAAAGCTAAATGTGCAAAACTGTATATAAATGGATAAAAATATATTAATATATTTCTTGAAAATATATTTCTTGAAAAATGTGTCCAATTACATGTATCCAAATAAATGCATGAAATGATAGAACTAAAAAGATAGTGTTGGTTACTGAAATTGATTTAAAAATTTTTAAATAGAAAAGATAATGACAAACTGTTTAATTCATCTAGTTAATAGAATAATTGATAAATCCATCAACTTTCTCAAACACTGTAACTGACCAAAATATAATACAAATCCAAGTGATTTTAATTATATAAAAATAAAACTATATCATAGTTACTATATATAGGATTTTGAACTTCAACATTAGAAAATAAACATGTTCACAAATACACACATTTACAAAAAAATGGACCATATACCACTTGATAAATACTCATACTATCAGACAAAATTTAATTCTAAAGTAAAGAGATTTCAAAAAAGATGGCGTGAAATACAAATGTGATCAAAGGTGATTCACAGCTAAGCATGATGTGTCAGGATAGCTTCTCTTTTCTGTTCATCCACTTAGGATATCCTGATCTGTAACATCAAAGACACATCCTCATTCCATATAAACTGAAGGAAGATGAGTATAAAGCAATTTAAGTCTCATGTTCATTTCAGGTGAGACCACAGGAGTGGAACTGTATTAGTTGGTATCATAAATTATCAGTCAAAATATCTCAATGATATACAACAAAAAACATTTATCTGGATTATTATATATCTCAGATCAGCTGGAGTTCAGTTGAAATTATCTGGTTATGGTAGCACTAATCCTCATGTCTTTCATTGAAATGGAGACTAGATGAAACATTCACCTCATAGCCATGGCAAAGTGCAAGAGGGCAAACCTCATTTTCCAGTCACAACTTGATGTGAAAGAGGCTGCTAAATACTGTGTCTAACTAAATGTCTAGCTATAGCATGAAAACTATGGAACAAAAATATATACATGTTGGGGGAGCAGCATTCTCTGCCATATTAATTCTCAACAAAATTCACAAATTGATTTTATATAGCCCATGTATCCAAATCATGACTAATCTCTACTAAAAATATATAGCAATAACAAAAAAAGACAATATAAACCACATAAATGTATGAATTTTAATATACCTTCTAAATATGCTATGGATAAGGGAAGAGACCATAATGTAAATTTTAAAATACTTAAAAGTGAACAAAAATTTAAATTTTACATAAAAACACTGCAAGATGAATTAAAATAACATTTATTTAAACTAGTATTTAGGATAAAAGAAATGTCAAACACTAATAAGCTATGTAGTTCTAGCTGGAGCGATAAGGCAAGAGAAAGACATAAAAGGGATACAAATAGGCAAAGAGGAACTGAAGCTATCATTATATGCTGATAACATGATTCTCTATATAGAAAACCCCAAAAATCCACAGAAAGACTACTTGAAATAATAAACCAGTTCAATAAGAGAGCTGGATATAAAATCAACACACAGAAGTCAGTGGCTTTCCTATACGTAAAAAGTCAAATAGAAGAAGAAGAAATCAGAAAAACCATCCCATATACCATCGCACCAAAAAAAAAAAATTAAATACTTGGGAATAAACCTAACAAAAAACGTGAAAGAATTTTACAAATAAAGTTTTAGAATTCTCCTAAAAGAGATAGAAGAAACCATAAGGAATTGGAAAGACATTCTCTGTTCTTGGATTGGAAGAATTAATATTATCAAAATGATAATCCATCCTACCAAAGGCAATCTACAGATTCAATGCAATCCCAATAAAAATCCCAATGACATATTTTAAAAAGATAGAACAAAAATTACTAATATTCATATGGAATAATAAAAGACCTCGAATATCAAAAAACCTCCTGAACAGAAAAAAATAGAACGGAGGTATTACAATTCCAAACCTTAAACTATACTACAAAGCCATAATAATTAAAGCAGCACGGTTTGGTACAAAAACAGACAGTCAGACTAATGGAACAGAATGGAGTGCCCTGAAATAAAACCACACATATATAGTCAACTAATCTTCAACAAGGTAGTGAAAAACGTACCTTGGAACAAGGATAGTCTCTTCAATAAATGGTGCTGGGAAAATTGGACTAAGACATGCAAAAAAATGGACCAAGAAAACTCCCTTACTCCATGTACAAAAATCAACTCAAAATGGATAAGAGACTTAGAGGTTAGACCTGAAACCATAGCATACATAGAGGAAAACTTGGGCAAAACTCTCCATGAACTACAGTTCAGAAATCCATTTCTGGAAACATCCACAGATGGCAAAAAAATGAAGGAAAACAAACAGATGGGACTACATCAAACTGAAAAGCTTCTGTACAGCAAAAGAGACAACAGAAAAAACCAAAAGATGCCCAACCGAATGGAAAAAAATCTTTGCTCTCCACGTGAGTGATAAGGGTTTAATAACGAAGATCCACAAGGAACTCACACAACTAAACAAAAGCAAAACAAAAAGCCCAATCAAAAAATGGGGAGAAGAACTAAAAGACACTTCTCCAAAGAGGAAATACAAATGGCCAACAGGCACATGAAAAACTGCTCAACATCGCTAGTAATAAGGGAAATGCAAATCAAAACCACAATGAGATACCACCTTACACCAGTAAGAATGGCCCACATCCAAAGAATGGACAACAAGAATTGCTGGCGAGGGTGTGGAGAAAAAGAAACACTACTACACTGCTGGTGGGAATGTAAACTAGTCCAACCACTATGGAAAACTGTGTGGAGGACCCTCAAGTTAATGAAAATGGAACTACCATTTGACCCAGCAATTGCTCTCTTGGAAATCTACCCAAAAGAGACCTCAATGTGGGTGCAAAGGGACACCTGTGCTCAGATGTTTACTGCAGCACAATTTAAAATTGCAAGGTCATGGAAGCAACCTAAATGCCCCAAAACAGATGACTGGATGAAAAAAATGTGGTACATATACTCAATGGAATATTACTCATCAATTAAAAATGACAAATTCAACGATTTTATAGCAACATGGAAGAAACACTTACAAGAAATCATATTAGCAGAAACAAGTCATAAAGAAAAAGACAGAAACCAAATGGCTTTACTAATATATGGGATATAGTGAAAAAATAAACAAAAGTCTTGAGGAAAAGTCAAAACAAGCTAAGCACCAAACTAAAGTGCACAACTTCGAGCAGGAGGGAAGGGGGGGAGTGGAGGGGAGGGTGGAGGGATTAAACCCCTGAGATTACAATGTTGTGAAATTTATATATATATAAAAAAAACACAAACTAATAAGCTATGTATCTAATGTAAGAAGTGGGAAAAGGGACAAAGAGTAACATATAGATTGTAATTAGTAGAAGATGGTAACAATGCCAGCATAAAGAATTAAAAAAAAAAAGAGAATCATATAACAGAGGAAATTAAAACCTAAAAGTGGATCTTCAAAATCACCAATAAAATGTATAATCCCCATACACACATGGGATGGAGAGAGAAGGCAAGATGAAGAGAGAATGTAAGGAAAGAACTGTTAAGGGAAGTTAAAAAATAAAGTATTGTAAGTATGTAACTATAGATTATGATATATTACATCTACAGATCCATTATATTCTTTAGAGATGAATATATGAAAAAATGATAAAAATTTTCTGTTGGTAAATTTGGAACTGAGATAAATGGTTAAACACATACATCTAATGCACCATATCAAGAAGAAATAATCTGCAGTTTTATTATGTTAAAAAAATGTGAGTCTATAACATACATTCATCATTTACTATACATTTAAGGATTAGGTCTCCCAACACAAAAAAACCTCAAAAGAAGTGAAAAAGCAGGCATATTTTCCAACTCATTCAATTAGTACCAAAATTATAAAAACACATCGACAATAAAGAGAAATTAAGGGTAACTCCATTCAAACATTTAAAGCAAATATCTTAAAAACCTTTGAACTAGAACCAATGAAATATAGATCATATGGTACATGATAAGTTGTACTTATCCAAAGAATGGAAATGATGTTTGCATCAGAAAGCACAAAATGTCATTTCCCACATTAACATATTAATAGAAAAACTCAACTCAAAAAAAGAAAATTCAATATTCATTAATAATAAAATAAAATCTTAATACTTAAAAATTGATTAAAATGCTATAATTCATAATTCAAAAAGTTAAAATTTACTTATGATAAGACACAAAAAGAGCAAATGTAGAAGTAATGAGAGGATTTTTAACTTGATAAAGAATATCTACCAACAAATTACAACAAATACTTCTTAAGCTAAAATGTCAGAAGCATTTTCTCTAAAATCATGAACAGAATAAGAATGCATAATGCAACCACTTTCATTTAACCACTTTCTAAAGGTCCTAGACAATCCACAAAGAAATAAATATATAAAACTTTCAGGGTTAGAAAAAGAAAATCACAGCTATCATTGTTAATGAATAATATCGCTATTTATTAGGCTGTAAAACCCTTCTGAAGTGGACAGTTTACCAGGGTTACTATATTTAAGATCACCTATAGTAACCAACTTTATAACCATTTAACAGCAACAAATGAAACTTTTTCTTCCATTTATGCATTCATTGAAGTACACGTATTTTCTAGATATATACTACTTTCCAGATTTGTTTTTGGAACTGAGCATACAGAAGTAAATAAAGCAGAAAAAAATATACCTTTTTCCATTGAGTTTACATGATAGATGTGAAAGGACCCAATAAACAAATTAATATATACCATATAAGACATGTAAGAGAAAGGTATTTAGGAAAATAAGGAGAAAAAAATAAGGAAGACTTGGGCATGAAAAGAATAAGTGGCAGCATGAAAATTCAGTTTGAATGGCAATGGAAGTACTCTCTAAAGTAGACTTTCAACTAAAGCTTTAAAGAAACTGAGGGGATGAGTTATGCAGACATTAGAAAACTTCTCAAACAGAAGAAATTTCTGCCAAATGCCAAAGCTTTATGAAGCATGTCTGTATGTTCTACAAGTAGGAGGAGGTCAGTGCAGTTACAAATGAGCAAAAGATAGAGAATAGCAAGTTTGAGTTAGAGAGGTAAAAGGTGCCAAATTGCAGAGGTTATAGAGGTTTAGCCCTTTATTTGAGTAAAACACAAAGTCACCAGAATATTTTCAACACTGAAATCTCATGGACAGATTTACACTTTAAAAGCATGTCTGTGGCTGCTACGCTCAAAAGAGACTGAAGGAGAATGAAGAATAAAGTTGAGAGGCTAAATTAGAAAATTATTGCAATAATCTAAGTGAGATATTGTGAGAAAAATAAAAAGAAAGGAAGACAACTTGAAGCAGTGGTGCTGGTGGTAAGAAAGGTTGGAAGTCTAGATATTTTCCAAAGAGCCAAAATTATTTATTTTCATCTTGTCTAAAATATGTAAGAGATACGTGCCTGAATGATTAATGTCAGAGGTGTTTTTTTGTTGTTTGTTGTTTTTTTTGGCTAAATAAGTGGAAAGAGTGTTTTCATTCATTTAGATAGGGAAAAATTACAGAAAATAGATCCATCATAGAGAAGTAATATCTAACTGCAGGTGTCATATATGTATATACAATTGTATATATAAAACTAAAGTGCAAGAAATAAATTTCAGTTTAATGTGTAAATTAAGTATACACACACACACACACACACACATATATATATATATATATATATAATTTATGGTCTTAAGAATGGATGTGTGGGGGACCCCCCAGGGACCACAATGATGTGAAATATATATATAAATAAATTATTTTTTAAAAAAAGAATGAACGTGAATGTCTAAGGAGTAATGATAGCGGAAAAATAGAAGTACCATATGATCTAGCAATCCCACTCCTAGGAATCTACCCAAAGAATGCAAAAACATTAATATGAGAGGATAGATGCATGTTATGTTCATTGTAACATGACTTAGGATAGCCATGTTATGGAAACAACCTAAGTGCCCAAATACAGATGGGTATATGTATATGCATCTATGTATATATACATATTGGAATACCACTCATATATACTAATAAAAAGATAAACTCTTGACTTTTGGAACAATATGAATGGAACTGGAGGGTCCATGTTAAGCAACATAAGTCAGAAAGAAAAAGACAAATATTAGATCATGTCACATGTGGCATATAGAGAAACAAAATAATTGACAATGCACCACAGAAGTTTGATTGTAGAATTGGGGCTACTGGAACAGAACAGGTGAGTACAAAGAGGGGGGACCGTAATGATAATGTACTATGGAATAATGTATATATCATATAGGTATATCCATAATGTAATGAACTATGATGGAAGACTATGGTACCATGGTGGTGAGTGTGATGTGGTAACATACACATAAAGGGTATAATCCTATACCTCTAAATCATACATAGCAATGTTACCAAAAAAGAAATAAATTTTTTAAAAAAGGAGGGCACATTTAATACCCATGATCTACAAAGAACACATTAAGGTCAGTAAAAACAAAACAATCTAATCAAACAATGGGTAGAAAATCTAGTTATTTCTCTAAATAAAACATACAGATGGTCAACAGGCACATGAAAAATTGGTTATTATCACTTATCATAAGGGAAATGATAACCAAAACCACAACATACCACCTCAGATTGATCTATATAAAAAAATCAAAAACAAAGTATTGACAAGGATGTAGAGAAAAAGAAATCCTACCAGATTAGCACTACTGGTGTTAATGTAGACTGGTTCAGCCCTAATGGAAAACAGTATAGAGGTTTCTAAAAACATTGAAAATAGATCTACCATATGATCCGGTAATTCCACTCCTAGATATGTACCTGAAGAATACAAAAACACAATTTAAATAAGTGCACTATGTTCATTCTGGCATAAAATTTATAATAACCAAATTATAAAAATAACCTGAGTCCAATGAAAGCAGATTATATACACAATGGGATATTAGCTTTAAAGGAAAAATTTTTTTAAAATACATGAAATCTTGTTATTTGAAGCAACATGAACAAAAGTGAAAGAGGTTATGCTAAGGTACATAAGACAAATGGAGAAAAACAAAGAGTGGATGATTTCAAACATGGAATATAGAGAGTCCAAATAAAAGAATAGACAAAAAAAAATGCCCTAGAAATTTTACTGTAGAAGTGAGTCTAGTAGAGGGACATATGGGGAGTGATAGACAAATAAGAGAGAGACCCAGTAGACCATAGGAGATGACTATGGGTGACTTGGTGGTATGGTGGCAACATGAATCTGAAAAGGGATGAATTTATACTGCTGAATTATATACTTGCTTATAAACCAAAATGACCTAATTTAAAAAAAAAATACCAAAAAAAAAAAAAAAAGGGACTCAGAACTGAGATCTAGAACATTTCAATCTGCAGAGGTTGGGAGATGGAGATAAGGAACAAAAAACAACAATAGCAAAGAAAAATTATAGCAATTATTGGCAACAATAAGAGACAGGAAATGATCAAAAAGAAAGAAGCTGAAAACGGATGGAGAACAGGATAGCTGAAGGAGAGACCTGTGAAGGAACTAAAAAGTCATTAGTGTTAGAAGATATGCTCATGTAGATATATAAATCACATAGTTTATGACAGAAGTCATTTTCAAGAAAGTAAAAAAGTCACAAGGATAAATGCTTTAAATTTACCAAAAAACAAGTTGAGAAGTGCCTATAACCAAAAGTTAGAGTGAATAAGATAATCTGATATGACATTCGTGGTAGGATATGTTCTTGATGGTCCCAGGAAGAAGAAACTGAAAGCAACAATGAGAAAACAAGGATACATTTATCTCTCCTCAAGACATGAATGGAAAAATACATCAGTTGTGATAGAATGTGGTACACTGGAGCTGGCACACATTGACTTAGAAAAGTTTATTGTGGGTTTCACTTCCTAAATACACATCTAGTGAAAGATGATGGTACCCTGAATTGTTGTGATGACTGTAATTTCTAGCATAAAAATGGAACAATTCTAAAATCATGGTTTCCACCAACTCCCACCCCCCATAATTGCTGTTACTCATTCACAAGAATACCCCTAGCTTCAAAAATTATAACAAGGTTAGAGATCTTCATGAACACAGAAGGTGAATAGAGCATTCATAGAAGCTAAAAATCTGGAGGATTCTGTTGATCAATGGATCTAGAGAGCACCAAGAAAAAGCTTTGAAAGTCAGGAGTGGATAAGGCTAGATTAGGAAAAGAAGCCTTAAGGAGGAGTAGAATTCTGAAATAAAGGATGAACAAGGAAAAAGTCCTGGGTACGAATTCTAAAGAGTGCATGACTAAAATACAGATACTGTTATTCAAGAAAGAGGATGGCGCAGAGTAGATAGAGCAGGAACATGTGCTGCTTAGTGTCTTCCACTTGACTCCTGCTGGCAGAGGCATGAAGTCCTCTAGATAGATGGTCTTATTCTGAGAGCGTGGACACTCTGTTGTCTCCTGCCAATGGTGTCTGGGAAAGGTGGTGTCTTAGTCCATGTCTGAGAGATCCCACTCATTTCCCGCTGAAGGAGGCGAGGAGCAAGGCAGAGTGCTGATCTTGGAGTGAACTTACAGGCTCCCTCTTCATTTCTGTTGGAGGCCTCAAAGTTGACAAAATATAAGTTACTTATTTCAAATACTTGGAAAACCATTTACAACAAGAAACATTTTAAAGTACTTAGCTGTAACATAACCATGCACAAGAGCTGTATGAAGAAAGGTATAAAAATGGTATTGAAAAACATTAAAAAAAATTCTAACTGTATGAGGAGAAAAAAGCTTGGTTCATTCATGCATTGAAAGACTAAATATCCCAAAGATGTCAGGTATTTCCACAATGACCTATAAAACCAAGGTTATTCCAATGAAATTTATAAGAAGATATATGTCAGGAACTAAGCAAGCCTGTTTTAAAATTTACAGAGAATTACAGAAATGCTAAAACACTTTTGAAGAAAAAGAATAAGGTTGAAGGAATTGTCCTAGGAGATATATATATATAAAACATATAATATATACTTATTGAAAATTATAATAATTTGAAAGTATGGTCCTGCCACAGGAGTAAGCAATTCAACTAATGGAACAGAAAAGAAAGTCTAAATGCAAACACATGCATATATACAGAATCTATTTAAACAACAGAGCTGATACTACAGTCATTAGGAAAAAGAACCGTATGATAAACGGTGCTGATCAATCAATTATATGAATGAAGCCAAGTGAATTGTGATTCTCCATACATTCCATATTGAAACAATTGATTTCAGGGTAATTAAATATTTAAAATTAGAAACCAAAATTTTATGAAGTAACATTTATTCCAGAGAAAACAGTGTGGACTCATCTCTCCCTGTGCCATTTCATGCTAAGTACTATAAACCCAGGGACTAATGTAAGACACAAACAAACCTCAGCTCCAGAAGGTGAAAATAGGAAGGAAAATTGGTTGGAGATATCAAAATTGGAGGAATCAGAGAATACTTTTTCACCTTCTCTAATGGAAGAAAGTAACCTAGACCTGGTAACAATATTGACACAATTGATGTATGACCTGATCATATCAAACTAGAAATCAAAAACATAAAGACAACAAGAAAATTTCTTAAATACATGAAAGCTAAACAACATACTCATAAGTATCCCATGGATCAGTAAAATATACTGATTTTTCAATAAAACAAAAATTAAATTTACTATAATTGAATGCAAATAAAAGTAAAACATAATGAAATGTGTGCTATATAGATAAAACAGAGTTGAGAGGGAAGATTCTACCACTATTTTACAGAAGAAGAAATGTTTTCACTGAATAATCTAAGTTCTTACCCCAAGAGTAAAAAAGATGACAATAAATGCAAAACTAGAAGAAAAAAAAGTAATAAATATAAAACTAGAACCAATGACATTGAAAACAGAAAAATAGAGAAAATCATGAGCCAAAAAGCTAGTTCTACTTTTAAAAACTGTCAATTATATAACACAAATATAAAAAGTAGAACAAGAACTAACTACAGATTCTGCATTTATTAAAATTATAGTAAGAGAATATTACAAATGAGGTTATGTTTATAAATTGAACAATTTACACTGAAAAGTTCTCCAAGAATCAAACTACCAAAACTAAATTAAGATAAAATAATTTGAATAGCTGCTATATAAACTTTACTACATTGAATTTGTAATTTAAAGTCTACCCAAAAGAAATTCTCAGGCACAGAATTTCTCATTGGAGAATAGAACCAAGTATTGTAAAAGAATTAACCACTCAGCAATTTCAAAATCAGATACAGCTTGGATGAACTGCAAGTGAATTATGCTAAATTAAAAGTCAACCCCCAAAAGGCAAATATTATGTGATTCTATTTAAATAACACAAAATTATAAAGATAGAGAACAGAACAGTAATTACCCTGGGTTAGAGATTGGAAGGAGTGAAATGGAGGGAAGTGGGTGTGACTTTAAAAGGGTGGAATTGTTCCAAAACTAAATTGCACTCAAGTCACCATCAGGTTGTGATGCTAACACTGCAGTTTTCCAAGATGGTGATAATGGGACAAAGTTATATTATATGTATGTATTATTTCTCATAATAAGAGAATTACTTGCTCTTTGATTATAGAACTACTAGTGGAACAAAATTTAAAATAATCCAGCACGTTACAGTATATTCTTAATTTTAATTTATCATATTTATTAAAATGTGTAAAAGGAATTACACATTCAATTATTTGGTGTAGGAAAAAATTAAATGTAACTACAAAAAGGAAATACACAAATAAGTTATTCTGACCTTGGGATAGGGAAGGATCTCTTAAGCAAGAGGTAATTTATATTATCATTAAAGAAAGTATTAATACATTTAATTATATTGATGGCTATATTAGCAACTTTCCTTTCTCTTTTATTTAAAAAAATAAGTAATTTAAGGTGTCTAACATAGTTAGATACCTTAGATTTTATTAAAACTAAAAATATCATTTACTCAAAGACACTTAAAATAATAATATTAGCTATCATTTAGGTTAGCTATATTTATATAACTGCTACAACTGATATATTGCAAATATTCTTCAAAGATCAACAACCTAATAGAAAAATGGGTGAAGACATGAACTATATTTCACAGAAGGTGATGTATGAATTGCCTCAAAATAAAAGAGAACAAATTTAAATTCATTGTTAAGCATTAAAAATAGGACCCTCCCCCTTCCAAATAATATATTTTATTCATTGGACTGATTGGAACTAAAAATGAGAGTAACACAAAGTGTTGAAAGTATGCAGAGCAGGGAACAGGAAATATCTGTGTGAACTTGTAAATCTGCTCAACGAATTTGGAAAACAATTTTCATCCCCAATAACCCATCTATATACTCTTAAGATTGTATCCTATTGGAAGTTTTGCATATGTTCACCAGGAGATATGGATAGAGTATTCATGGCAGCACTGTTTCTTAGACCAAAACTTTGGAGACAACCTGAAGATCCATTAACAACTGAATAGAAGAGCAAGTATTTTGAATTATGACCATACACAGCTATGACTAAGAATGTATGAAATAAAACAAATGAAAACTCAAAACTGTAGGAGAAGATATACATCCTGTTTAACCTGCATTTTCCATTGTATATATTCAATTTATATATTATATCCAATTATGGACATTATATGTCTATGTCAGATAAATTTACTTAAAAGTATTTCTTTAAAATGGTAGTATGTTTAATCTGTAAGCCATATTTTATCATGAATTATTGTTTTGAAATTTAGATCCAAAAATACTGATAATGCCTACATTTTCCAAAATTTTGTAAAATTCTGAATTTTTTCATAGCAATCTTGTTTTTTTTTTTGTTTTCTAAATGACACATTCTTATGAATAATACAAAAAATAGAATGGTTAAGATCATGTGAATTGTATGTAAGACCTGAAACCATAAAATACATATTGGAAAACCTAGGCAAAACCTTCCATGAGTTACATTTCAGAAATCCATTTCTGGACATTATCTATAGATGGGGAAAAATATGAAGGAAAACATAAACAGCTGGGACTACATCAAACTAAAAAGCTTCTGTACAGATATAAAGATAAAAGAGACAATAGACAAAACAAAATTCAACCATCAGGGAGAATTAGTTTTGTCCTCCACAAAAGTGATAAGGGTTTGATAACAAAGATACACAAGGAACTCACACAACTTAGAAAAAACAAAACAAGAAGTCCAGTCAAAAAATGGGAGAAGAACTAAAAAAGTTACTTCTCCAAAGAGGAAATACAAATGGCTATGAGGCACATGAAAAATTGCTCAGCAAAACTAGCAATCAGGGAAATTTAAATCAAAACCACAATAAGATACTACCTTACACCAGTAAGATACTACCTTACACCCACATTAAAAACAAACAAACAACAACAACAACAACAAAAAAAAAACAGGCAACAACAAGTGCTAGTGTGGATGCAGAGAGAAAGGAACACTCTTTCATTGTTGGTGGGAATGTAAACTGGTCCAGCCACTATGGAAAGCTGTGTGGAGAACCCTCAAACTAATGAAAATGGAACCACCATTTGACCCAGCAGTCGCTCTTCTGGGAATCTACCCAAAGGGGACCTCAATGTGGGTATAAAGGGACACATGTGCTCGGATGTTTATTGCAGCACTATTTATAGTTACAAGGACATGGAAACAACCCAAATATCCCAAAACAGACGAATGGGTGAAAAAGCTATGGTATACACACACACACACACACACACACACACACACACACACACAATGGAATATTACTCATCAATTAAAAATGACAAAATTGATGAATTTGAAATAACATGGATGGAACTAGAAGAAATCATATTAGAGACACAAGTCAGAAAGAAAAAGACAGAAACCAAAAGGTTCACTAATATACAGGATATAGGAAAAGCAAACAAAAGGCCAAGAGGAAAAGTCAAAGCAAGCTAACAACCAAACTAAAGTACACAACTTGGGGGTGGGTAGATTGGTGGGAGCAGTCAGGGAAGGGAGGTGGTGGGTGAACCCTGGGGATTACAAAGATGTGAAGTATATGTGTAAATAAATTATTTTTTAAAATATTGTGAATTAGTTTTGAATTGATTTTATTCTGATTCACATTTACTTTTTATGTAAGCAGAACACATTTAGTGTAATAATAGGAGTAATTCTACCAATTTGATTTTCTACTCTGAACAGAAATATAAATAAGTTGTCTCAATCTTTATGTATTTAACATGACACGCTATTACAAATAAACATTTTGATTAGTGTATTTCCTTGTGAATTTAAATGAATTGTTTTAACTGTTAAAGACATTCAATATTATCAAGTTATTAGCAGTAAAATTTCCATTTTCACATGGTAATAGGCTTTGTAAGACCAGGAATATTTCCAAACTCCAAAAATATGCAAAAGTAATTTCCACTTAAGGAACTTTATGTCTGTTTGGTGCTAAACAGAATGAGTTAACATTGTAATGTAAAATTCCCAATTACTGGCAAAATGTCAACAAGATACTTTGTTGATATCAGAATGAAAATGAAATATTCGGTGAAAAGTAATAAAAAGATGGATGTGTTGAAATGCTTTATACCATTTTTGTGGTCAGTGTAACATAACATGACACAAAATCACATCTTTTTTTCCTCTTCACATTTTCATATTATATTTAAGCTATATTTTATAAAATCACTGGTGATATCATGATGAAGATATTAAATAACTTCTCCAAAGAAGAAACTCAATTATTCAAAGCACATAAAAATGCTCATTTCATATCATTATGGAAATACAAATCAAAATCACCAATTAGATATCATGTCACACATGTGAGAATGGCCCACTTCAAAAAGATCAAAAACAGCAAGTGTTGGCAAGGATGTAGGAAAAAAGAACCCCCTTACATTGCCCAACCCCTGTGGAAAACAGTATGGAGGTCTCTCAAAAGATCAAAAATGTGCCTACTGTGTGACCCAGTAACTCCATTCCTCTGTATCTACCAAAAAAAAAAAAAAATGCTAAAACTCTAATTTCAAGGGACATATGCACTCCTTATGTTCATCACAGTACTACTTACAATAGCCAGGTAATGGAAATAACCTACGTTCTCAAATACAGATGAGTGGATTAGGAAAATGCAGACATATAAACGCAGAATAATGGTCATAAATACACGTACCACACACACACACACACACACACACACACACACACAATGGAATACCAGTCCAGAAGAACTCTTGCTTTTTGGCACAACATGGATGGAACTGAATGGAATTATGTTAAGCAAGATAAGTCAGAGGAAAAAGAGAAATACTAGATGGTGTCACTTACATATGGAAGATAGAAAAACAAAACAAGGGGTCAGATAAAACCAAAGTAAGAACATACCCTAGAAATGTGACTGTAGAACAGAAACTACCAGAGGCAGAGGGGAAAGGAAAGGGTAAGAACTAAGCAGGAGGGAGTCCAGGGACTATGTATGTATGTGGACTGTGGGACTGTGGACTGCCACCTTTGTGGCAGATGTGTTGTAGAAACATCTGAAGTAGGAAATTCTATGCCTCTAAAACATAAATGACTTCATAAACAAATGTTACCTCAATAAAAATCTTTTTTTTCATAAAATAAATCAGTATATAGAATAAATCCTAAAGAAGTTGAGAGTTAGATACAGTTTTACAGGGCATAACAGCACTTTCAAAAACTTATTAGGACTTATTATTTGATTGTGGAAACAATTAAATATCAAAATAGACACCATCATGTTTTGTTTTGTTGTTTTTTTTTTCTTTCACTATCATGTTCTAATTCCTATGTTGCAATAGGTACACAAACTGAAATAGGAAATCATAACTACAATCAGGGTAAGTTATTCTTAAATTAATTATGATGTTACATAATAAAATAGCATAATGGCTACTTAAGAATCTAAAATTCTTTGATAAACTTCTCTACAGTGTTACTTGTTGAAACATTAAAAAAAATAGTATTAGTAACTGAATGTTATTTGTTTTCTGGCAAATACCCTTTTAAAGAAATACTATCATTTCAGGAATATTAATTCTGTAACAGGCTCTGTGCTACATATATTAAATGTATTACTTCATTGACATTGACAAAAGTCATTTGATGCATATATTATTCTTACCAGTTTATAGAGATGGAAACATAGAAATTAAGTAATTTGTCTAGGTTTGTATGAGTAATAAGTGCTAGACCTGGGTTTCAAATACAGATTAGACTTCAAAATAATTTATACTCTGAAACAGCTCTGTGAAAGTACATGCTAATAGATGCTATGATGAAGGAAAATTGATTTATGATAGTTAACTTATGCAAAGATAAGTTATAAAAGTACTAAATTAAGGCTAAAATTAATATCCTTTTGCTCCCTAAGATACATATTTATGTATATGTGAATCTGTATAGATATATAGATATAAATCTCAAAGACTGCATATGGAGAAAAAAGGGGAGAGAAAATGCCATACCTTTCAACTGAATAAATTGGTAGATTTCAGACACTACTAAAAGGCATCTGAAAAATGAAATTAGCCTATTAATAACATAACAAAATGATTTTTTAAATTAAGTCATGCTAATTTTAGAGTGATTGTAATATGGCAAAAATGGAAATTCCTGATGATAGCTAAATTACTGGTGTAAAGACAGAGTATTATAATGCAAGGTTTAGATGTCAGCAGCAAAGAAGTTAAATTCTTGAAAATATGAGTTACAAAATTCATCGTAAGACCTACCTACAACATAGCAGAATAGAGAAGTTCGGATCATCTTCTCCATTAAACACAACAGGAAAATCAAATGTGCTTAAAGTTAGTTTTGAGGGTTCATCAACAGAGACAGAGGACTATCCCACAGATGTTTTTATAATGATGGTGGTGGTTTACTGTGGAGACAGACAGGAAGAGGTCAGGGTATTCATGGCTACTTCAGAGACTATTTCAATATTTCCAATCTACAGAAGAAGCAGCGGGTCTGGAATCCTAAGGCGCATAATGAATTTTAACAGAGGAACTACTTGGAGAAGAATGGTACATACAGACACTGTGCACATGCACAGAACTGCAAGTGTGGGCCGAGTCACTGGGATTCTGGCTAGCAGCACTAGCAAGGTAGGCCTGCCCCCATCTTCTCCACCCCCAGCTTGGGCTCAGGCATTCAAGATCACAGAAGAGTTTAGAAGAGGATACAACAGACGAAAGAGGCTCCTCCTTATTCCCTGTAGACAGGCCCAACAAAGGGGCCTTATAGTGAGAGCACCTGCTTGACAAGTTACCACTGTCTGGTGACCTGAGGCACACAGTCAATGCCTGGTGCTCTCTTTCTGGCAGTAAAAGGCAGACTGAGTTTGGCTTCTCCTGCTCTGTAGATCATGCACAGCAGTCCCTTCCAGTGAATCCAGCTTGTTGGAACATGCCCCTTGCCATAGAGGAGAGAGGAGAAAGTAGAAGTTTAGGATCCCTGAAGCAGTGAATTAAACCTGCTTTGGAGAAAGAAGAGAGGAGACTGATTTGATCTATCTGCCTGAAGCAGCCCTTACTCCCCACTAGGACAGAAACCCAGCATTTGAGGGCCAACTTCTTGCCACTCCCCCAAAGAAAGGGAGGAAAACAAAGAGACACAAATAAAAGTAAACCCACAGTGTCACAAACCCCCACTGGGACAGAAACCCAGCATTTGAGGGCCAACTTCTTGCCACTCCCCCAAAGAAAGGGAGGAAAACAAAGAGACACAAACAAAAGTAAACCCACAGTGTCACAACTGTGAAAAGGTAAATAAGAAAACACATGCCTACAAAGCTGGAAATACATGAAAACAGAAAAGCAAAAAGGAAAAAAATAGAGATCCAGATACATACACACCTATTTTTATATCACAAAAGTACAAACCTAAAAGACAAAGATATTTGCAATAACAATTTTCAGAATATTAAATGAGGTACTGGAAAAACAAAGGCAGGAAGGAGATTCAGTAATGAAGGGAGGTCATTCTTCATTAAAGAGACTGAAGATATTAAAAGGAAACTAAAAGAGATATTAGATGAAATCAAGACAAATACAGAACTAGTTTTAAATAGAATTAAACTGGCAGATAAGAAATTTTCAGAAATAGAAGGCAAAAACATACAAATAGAAGAGAGAGAAAAAATAATTTAGGAAAGATGAAGAAAGTCTATGAAAATTACCAGAGTCAATCAGAAGAAGAATGACAAGGGTAGTAGGTATTCCAGAAGGTGAAGAGAGAAAGAACAGAGACCCTTTTAAAGTTAAAAAAGCTGAGAATTCTCAAACTTAAGGATATGGGTGTCTAGCTAGCAGGAAAAACAAAACAAAAACAAAAAAAAAATTCAAATGTCTAAATGTAAAACTTCTATCAAGACAAACTATTGTTATATTATCAAAAGTAAAAGATAAACAGCATTAAAAATCATTAGAGAGGAAAAAAAGTGTACAACCTACAAAAGCACTTCATCAGATTTCTCAAGTTTTCTCCAGATTAGAAGAGAATGGAATGAAGTATTTTTAAATACAAAAAGACCAAAAAAAAAAAAAAAAAAAAAAAAAAAAAAAAAAAAAAAAAAAAAAAAAAAAAAAAAAAAAAAAAAAAAAAAAAAAAAAAAAAAAAAAAGCCAGCCAAGAATATCCTATCAAAGTATTATTCAAATATGCCTTGGTGGTAGGTGTGTTGTGTTGATAAACATCTGAAGTATGTGACTATGTCTAAATCACACACAATGCTGTAAACCAAACCAGCAGTGCAATACACATTCTTCTATATTACACACAGAACATATATCATGACAGTACTCAAAAGAAGTCATAGAAAATTTAAGAAGATTGAAATCATAACAGATATCTTTTCAGACCACAATAAGAGACTATAAACCAAGAAGAGAAAGCTAGAAAATTTATAAACATGTGAAAACGACACACTCATGCCATCGAACAAAGAAAAAATTAAAAATGAAGTATAAAATATTTAAACTAAATGAACATGAAATATCAAAACAGAAAATGTATGGGTCACTGCAAATGCGTTCTTATGAGGAAGTTTATAATAAGTAAATGCTTCTGTTCAGAAAAAAACCCTCAAATAAATGATCTAGTCACTTTATGGCTCAAAGGACAGTACAAGTAGCAAAAAAAAGAAGTCATATCAGGAAAAGAGAGGATATTAATTAGGTAAAGACCAGAAAAAAAAAAAAACTGTAAAAGATGAACATATCTAAAAGCTGTTATTTTGAAAAGTTAAACAATATGACATCCCTCCAGCTAGACTAAGGAAAAAAAGAAAGAAGACTCAAAATTGGAAATTAAAGAGGAACTCTTACAACTGATCAAAGAGATTTATAGGATCATAAAAGGTCACAACTAAAGATTTCATACCAACAAAATAGGTAACCTAGTAGAAATTAAAAGAAACATACAATCTGTCAAATTTGAATCATGAAGAAAGTTTAACAGATCACTTAACAAATAAGGAGATTGGTTATTAAATATCTTTCCATAAAGAAAGTTCTAGACCACATGCTTTCACTGGTATTATACCAATATTTAAAGAATTAACACCAAACCTTTTAAAATTCTTCAAAAGTGGAGGAACATTTCTAAACTCAATTAGGAAGTAAGAATTACCATGATATCAAAGGCAAATAAAGACTTTACAAGAAAATTATAAATTAATACCCTTGATAATTACAGATGCAAAAAAAATTCAACAAAGTAAACTTAATTCAGTAATATTTTTAAAATATCATATAGAGTGATGATGTGGAATTTGTCTCTTGGATGCAAAAACTATTTAAAAGTAGCAAACATGTTATATCATGTAAATAGAATGAAAGATTTAAAACATATGATCATTCCAAAGGATGCAAGAAAAATATTTGATACAACTCAAAATATTTTCATAATAAAAGCCTTCACAAAATTGGGTATAAAAGGAATATTCTTCAACTGTTAACAAAGGCTATATGAGAGAAATTCACAATTAACATCGTAGTTTAGAAAAATAGCTTGGAAATCTTTCCTCTAATATTTGTAATAATAAAAGCATACCCACTCATTCAGGATTTCCCAAAAATCCTACTAACATAAATTATGAAAGATAAAGAAATGAAAGACACTCAAATTAGAAGGAAGTAAAACTGTCTTAATTTTCAGATAGTAAGAGCTTATATGCCAAAAATTCAAAAGGTAATACAAAACTTGTTAAAACTAATCAAAAAATTCAGTCAAGTTGCATGACATAGGATAAATACGCAAATAATAGTCGCATTATATACACTAACAATGAACTATGTGAAAAATAAATGAAGAAACAATCCTATTCATAAAAGCATTAAAACCAATAAAATATTTAGAAATAAACTTTACCAAGAATGAAAGACCTGTATAATGAAAGGAAAGAGCAGTAATGGAAGAAATTGAAGACAAACAAAACTAAAAAAAAAAACCTCTTGTTCATGAACTGGAAAATTAATATTGCTAAAATATACATATTTCCTAAAGCCATTTGTGGGATGAATGACAATTCTTATCAAAATATTGATTCTATTGTTCAAAAGAATAGGAACAATACAATTTTATAAGAACATTAAATATCCCAAGTAAACAAAGCAATCCCAAAAATAAAGAACAATGATGGAAGTGTCATACTTCATGGTTTCAAAATATAATACAAAGCTCTATTAGTTAAAACAGTATAGCTATAGTCTGGGTTTGACTATCATTTAACTAACCTTGTACAAAAAAAGAGAGCTTAGAAATAAATCCCCACATACAAGGTTAAATACTTGGCAAAGAAGCCAAGAACATATAATGGGAAAAGGTAGTCTTTCCATAAATAGTTTTGGGAAAACAGTATTACCACATGAATAAAAATAACACTGAGCCCCTATTATATAATATTCACCAAAAAATTAACTCAAAATGGATTAGAAACTTAAATATTAGACCGACACCATAAAAGTTTTAGTGAAAGCATAGAGAGTAGAAAGTTCCTTTACCTTGGTCTTGTTGATAATTTTTGACTTTGATACCAAAGCATAAGCAACAAAAGCAGGGGAAAGATTGTGAGACAACATCAAGCTAAAAAGTTTTTATGCAACAAGAGAAATAACAAAATGAAAAATGACATTCAATGGGAGAAAACATTTGCAAACCACATATTTGATAAGGAGCAACTGCCTAAAATATAATCTAATAGGAAAAATTAATACAATAAAATTTGGAAGAGGAACTAAACAGACTTAAAAAAAATACCACAGACCATCAGATACATGAAAAGATGAGATGTTCAAAATGATTACTCCTAAGGGAATATGCAAATCAAAACCACAGTGAGACAACATCTCACACCTGTCAGAATGGCTATATTCAAGATATCTAGTATAGGTGAGGATATGAAATAAAGGTAACCACTGTGTACACTGCCGGTGGGAATGTAAATTGGTGTAGCCACAATAAAAAATGAAAATGAAGTTCCTCAAAAATTTTTTTAATTTAAAAACAACTTTAATTGAAAAAAAATTAAATTGAACACCAGCATGATCCAGCAATCCCATCTGGGATTAGGTTCAAAGGATATGAAAACAGGATACCTATATCCATTGGAGTATTATTCACAATAGTCAAGATATAGAAACAACCTACCTTGAAACAACATATGTGCCTGTGAAAAGACAAATGAATAAAAAGGTGGTTTTACACATATAATGAAATTATTCAGTCATAAGAAAGTAGGATATTTTGCTATTGAGGATAGGATAATAAGTCAAACTATAAGAAAGAGTTGAATAAGCTCTTAGTGAATGAATCAACAAATCATTTATAAGAGTGACATTACCTGAAAGAGAATATCTATGCCAAAAGAATATGAAAATGTTCCTAACAGCAATCACTACCATCACCCCCAAAATGCTTAAATATCTTTTTAAATATTTTGAGTGCTTTATTTGTTCGCTGAACTAATAATCTCTGAGAGATAAACAAAGAGCAACAGAAAGAATGTCTTATTAAAAAAAAAAAAAAAAAAAAGAGCCCTGCACCATCACGGTTTACATTTACTGAAATTAAAGATAAGCAGAGACCTAGGAGAGCATTTACAAAGGTAAAGAGACAGGCCCATCCAATGAGAGGTTGATGATGGCATGGTGATGCAAAAGATGGGATGACAGAATAGAGGATCTACTTCAAATATCATAAACCCATAAACTGGAAGATAGTAAAATACTACTAACATGAATATTACCCAAAAAAGTGACTAACAAAGCCTCAGTATTTTATTCAAATATTCTAACAATACCAGATTCAAATGCAGTCTGCTGAGGAAATAACATTATTGACACTAGCTAAGTGAATTATTGCATTTGATAAAAATGTTGTTCTCAGAAAATTATTACTAGTAAAAAGCTAATATAGGTGTTTTCAGATTTTAGGGAAATGCCACATATTTTAGAACTTAAAGTTAACAAACACACTCATATGCAATTTTTACAACAAAGCCACTCACAAGTTTTATGTAATTTTCATTCCTCCTGATTTTTGATCTTTTGACCAGACCCAGCTCTCTTTAGTCATTCCAGATTTTAACTATCAGCCTGATTATAAAGCAAAGATTCTGATATAAGGGAATTAAGTGGGGCATACTACTTTACATGAACTAGAAGACCATGAAACATCTAGAATTATACTGTGAGGGGTAAAAAAGCACAAGACGTTCTTGAAGTTATTTCTTTTGGACAATGGTAATTTTAAGCAGAAAAAAAAGCTGGTGAGCAAATATGACCATGATTAAGTCAGTGTTGGTAGCAAAATGGTGCTCTCAGCTGTCTATGTCACTTAATCATCTGCCAACTCACTAGTTAGAAGTAAGATTTGAGGACTTCACTTTTTATGTATAAACAAAGAAGGATGAGTATAGGACTCTAAATTTCCTCTCCTGTGAAATAATAACAATGAATCCCTAGATTTTAAAGTCTGATTCTATAGTCTCTATAGCCTCAAAATACAGAATCCCATCTGAAAATCTGAGTGTCAGTATTAACTGATGGGAAAAAAATATCTACATCATACCTTTAAATTATCCTTGTTCGTTTTACATTTGGTTTGTTCCCTGGTTTCATGAAGACCTCTTTGGGTAAGACCTTCTAATGCACTTCCCTTTTCAGATCTTGGCGCAACTGTAAGATAATACAATTTATTCTTAATATTTATACATTTGTAAGGAACATGATTATAAACAAAATATGAAAACCAAAGTCATATGACATAATGTTTCAAGTATTAAAGTCATAATGCTAAAACTGTATCGAAATGTTTTAAGTGAGGTCTCACATTCAAATGTTTTAAGTGAGGTCTCACATTCATGTTCAAAATAATTCAGCCTGGCATTACTGCAAGGCCAGAGAATGGCATTCAAAACCAGAGTACAGGAGCCAAATTCCAGTTACATTTTATCCAGATTTCTGTTACTGTCATATGTCAAGTGTTTATATACAAAACTGCTGAATCAAAGGAGAGAAATGGTAATAACATTTTCAAATTGTAATAGTTAATAAGAGATATTTTTTTAAAGAACACAAACTTAATAAAATACTATTCTCTGTGCCTTTTTGATGTTGACAAAAACGCATGTTAAAATTCCAAGAGAGTTATAATGATATGGTTGCTCTCTTAACTTTCTGGAACATAAAGAACAGTACAAATGAAATCCTGAGGGAAAAATGAAGAGAATAGTAAAAGTCTCTTTCACATCTTTCCATATACATAAAAGCAGACTTACATATCTTTAGGTATACAAGCTCCCCCTGTACTTCTAAACAGCAGGCAGATTTCAAATATCCAATGAGTTCATATGCATTAATTCATAAATAATTCATAAATAAATACATTAATAAATTCATTAATTAATTCATAAATAAAACAAATGACTCACTATTCTAAATTATAACACTGCATTCATCATATAGAAATGAAGATAAATGGAGAGCTGGATGGTTTTAAGATTAAGGTTCTTAAAGAACCCTGAAGTTAAAAATAGCAAAGAATCACACTGCTGGCATTCTGTGCCTTTCATGATCTATTTATTTTTCTACACAGATCCAGATAAGGCAGAAAAATCCTCAAAATAAGCTGATTTGAAAACATAAAAACACAATTCTGCATGACCCAGATCTACATGAATGTATTTCAAAAGACTTCAAACCATACTACCCATACTACCTCAATGATGCTACAAGTCAGAGCCCCACAACAGCTGAGAGGTCAAAATACAGGGGAAAGGCTATAGTAAGAACTCATGGAAATTAAAGAAAAACATTCTCTTTAATTTTTATGTTTTCCTTTTCAACAACAAAGGTGACAACCCTACAATTACAATAAGTTGAAAGAATAATTAGCATTATGCATCATTGATCTTCTTTTTTACAACAGCCACAGGTCCAAACAATTTACACATTATTTTATGAAATTATGTTAATAATTATGTGAGGTTCACTCCTTTTTAAGTATGAAAAGAATCTGTATAGTAATACCTATAGGGGAAAAAAAGAAAAAAAATGTAGGGAAAGTCAATATTCTAGTAGATAATTTTAAAAATATGAGCAGAACTCAAGTAGCATATATAATATTACTAAGTATAATTTCATGAAAAAAAATAGTAAGGCTAACAAATAAGGGCAGAACTCAAACAAGGTTTGGTTTATGAGGCTATGCAGTTATCACAACCAAAATAAAATTACAAAAATTCATATTAAATTTAGGAAAATATTCAGCACTTGAAACCAAAGCATAAGTAAGAATAAACATTTATATATATATATGTATATATATATATATGTGAGTGGGTGTGTGCAATTGACAAAGAAATATACATTTCAATTATTTCTCATGCAATGAAGAAAAACATTTCTACTCTCTATCAGGTAAACATCACTTTTACTTATACAGACATTTATAGACCAAATGAGAGACTCAGACATTAAAGTTCATCACAGTCATGGTTACATGCATATAATTCTCAAATTACACATCATGCTTCTTATTGTTTGATAATATTCTAGCAAAGACCCTGTTTCTATCACATCATGCCTATTATCTAATGTTATATTAGTAACAGGGCCTTTGGTACTGACTGGTAATATACAGTATAGTATCCTTAACTTTACTTGGGCATAATCAACATATGAATTATAATTACTACCAAGAAATAAAGCAAATATCAAAAACAATCAAATATTTATAGAAATTTTATGTATTGTCCCTCCAATGCTAAATTAAACCATCAAATTCAGGGCCTTGATTAAATGTAAAACATGGGTGAATATCGTCACTTTAAAAATATTTAATATTTAAATGCCTACATTGAGTCAGTACCTGACTTCTTTATATATTAAACTCACACAAAAAGAGATTTAGTTGAACAAAGTTTTGAGAAATTATGTATAATTTATCCCAGAGAGATTAAAAAAAAAATCTGAGATTAGGATACATGTAAATTGAGACATTTAAATACACATCTACCTGGAATTCAGGAAAAGGCAATAAAGGTAAAGGGGGAAAGGCTATATTTGAAACACCTCTTTCTAATATAGCCCACAGACTTGACATAGTCATATGAAACTGGTATCTCATAATGCAATTCCAAGTAATAATAAAACATCCAATTCAAAAGCAATTACGTTAAAAACCTTAAGGAATAGTTTGTTCTATTATATATGCTCTGATATATATCTATGTCTTCTGTAAAACTCATCAAGAATTTCCAATTTCTACTTGTTCATCCTGAATTCCTAATTTCTTATCACAAATTGCACACCATATTAAAATTGTACACTATATTAAAATCACAAATTGTACACTATATTAAATTTTAATTACATATATCTTTTAAAATCTGCTTTGGAAATTGACATTATTGCATTCAAATTACAACCTCACCTCAAAAGGAGTATAAATAACACAAAGATAATCAAAACCAGAAATTTCATAAAACCTTAAAGTTAAATAATTTGCACAAAACAGTTTTATTTCATAATATGTGATACTACAGTGACTTCTAAGTTGTTTCCTTTGAATTTCTGGTATGTATCATTTTTTAAAATGCTAAGGATTTTTTACTTCAATGTATGAGGTCAATAAATCATTATGTCATAATTTCTCCTAGGAAATTATTATTATTCTATATATCAAGCAAGAACAATATAGTATTAAAAATAATGTTGGAAAGAAATAATAATAAAATGCTAATCATATTATCTTTGGGTGGCAGAAATTGTGGCTAATTATAAAATATTTTTGTTATTTTAAACATTTTCTTTAAAAAGGATGTTAGATTCACAACTAAAAATATAGTATATTTACAACAACAATTTTTGAAGAATCTACTCCAAAGATTAGGATCATACAGCTTTGTGTAAGGTCAGAATTTTTTCCTTTTGACCAAAAGTCACTTCAAAATATAAATTATGAACTAAATAACTTATAGTTACATTTAAGAATGTAATTAGAAACTAGCAGATATTTTCAAGAGTTTCATATCATTTTTTCCTGTTCTGATTATAATCTTTACATATTAAACAGATGACTTTTGACATAATATATATCCTTCATAAAATATGCAATAAAGAAAAATACAGAAACATCAATTTACCAAAGGAAAAATGTAAAAATAATGATATGCAGCCTTCAATTATTTTTCTTTGCATATACTTAACAGACATGCCCATATACTTTATGAAAGTTCACATTTCTTAACATAAAATAAATAGAATGAACTTAGCATTTTATTATACATGATTTTTAAAGACTTTCTAGAATGATGGTCAACTATATTTAAACACTCATTTGTGGTTAAAGATTAAGATTGGTTTTCTTGTGCTGTTACTCTGGATATGACTGCAATCAACATCCTCTTCATATTTATTCTCTTTAGGCATCACTGAGCATAACTGATATTTCTTTCACATAAAACATAAGAAGATAAACTATTGAGTCAAAAGTAAGAAATATTAAGATACAGAAGCACTACATTTCTTTTAAGCTTTCCTTTGTTAGAGAACACAGTGAATTATGATGTTATTTTATAAAAAAAGTTCAACATTTGCCATCTTGCTGTATTTCAGAGTTTTCCATCATTCCTTTATAAACCAATTTTATTAAGGTATAATTTACATACAGTATGTACATTTTAAGTGTAGAGTGATCTAAGTTTTGACAAATATACATTCATATCTGACCATCACCAAGATCAAAATATAAAATAGTTACACCACCTCCAAATTTTATCTTCTATATACTTGAGTTATTACCTTACAATATTATATTTTTCCTGATAATCAGCCACTTCTCTTTTAAGGAAATTTAAAGGAGAAAAATTTAATAGTTTACTAAATCTTTTACTTAACCTTTCTAATGCTGGATTTGACTCTCTAATGTGCATTTTCCTTTAATTTCTATTGTTCACAATTTATGTTAAAAATAAATTTCAGGGTATTTTTATTGGATATAAGAATTTAAATGAAAAATTTACAAAATTCTTATATGCAATTATATTTTTTCATTTTCCATTACATTTGATGAAAAATCTGAATTTTTAACTTAAAAATAAATCAACCCTTATCTGCATATATCTTTCTCTTTTTGCTTTCAAAATTTCTGACTTAAATTTCCGAAACTGAAATTCCTCTCTCGCTGTTTTCAAGATTTCTCACTTACATTTTCAAAAAGTTGACTAATGTCCTCTAGGTATGACGTTCTTAGTATATATAGTTAGATTTTGGATCTGTTAGATGGATCTATTGGAAAAATTTAGGCCATCATTTGTTAATATGCTTTTGCCCCATTAACCTTTTCTCCTTTAGAACTCCAAGTACTTGTCATTTTCCTTCAAACGTGATTATTTTCAATAGTTCCTTTAGCATTTATATCCCCTCAATGCAACACTTTAGTAATCTCAATGTAGATTCCATTTATTATATACTGAGCAGTACAGATGAGAGTATAATGACTTCAGACAACTGCCATTCTCTGAAGGATATTGATTTTTGTTCTAGTAGCTCAATTTATTGATGCTCACATTGAAATTCTAAGAGACAAATTTTTCATTTTGTTAGGCTGGATCCATAGAAAGCCCTAAATATTTCCCAAGATATGATTCAGACTCCAGTTCTGATTCCTCCAGGTATTCTATGCAAGCCTTGTTCTTGGTTCTATATGTCAGTACAGGATGTGAATGTTGATATGGATATGGTATTACCAAAGTATTAAACAGGGTCTCCCCATCCAGACATAGCCAAAACTCCAATGCTTTCCATCACTATTTGAATTCTAGAATACATGGTCCTCTCTTCTGTAGAATCTTCTCTCTAGTGAGTTTTGGTTGTCTTGTATGTATAATCCAACATCAACTAAGGACTCAGACAAACCCACTCACAAAGTGGGTCGTTGCTCATGATAGCACCCTCTTCATCTTCACTGATGCCCATTCCTACAGATTCTAGTTGCTCTGATAACTGTGAATTATGCCCTTTATTTTTTCAGTTCATCGGGACTTCCATGTTCTTCTAAACCTCCTGCTCCAGGAGCTTGGTTTGGAAATTTCCCCATGCATAAAGCAATAAGGTAGAGAAGCTCAATGTGGGAGCTGACTTGAAATGGGGGACCCATGGGGCGAAAGCACCCATGGGCGAAGCTTTTTGCCCCCACAGGAGGGGTGTTTTTGGGAGCTGACTTTTATAAGGGGACCTTTAGGGCGCTGCCCCCAGATCCCAGGCAAGGGAGTTGTTGAGGCTATTTTTTGATTTAGTAAACAATTTTAAGCAGCCCTGCGGTTAGGGTATTTTTTTTAAAAAGTTAAAGCAAATTTTATTTACCTTGGTGGAGTTTTAGTGAAGGAATAACAAAAGATTGTTTTGGAATGATTTTGAGAACGTTATGTTAAAATGTTTAAGTTTTAAAGCAAATTTAATTTACCTTGGTGGAGTTTTAGTGAAGGGATAACAAAGTAAAAGATTGTTTTGGGATGTTTTTGGAAACTATGTTGTTAGTTAAAATGTTTAAGTTACACCTAGGATAAATCTGCAATCTGTTATGTTAATCGCATATACTCTTAGAATGCTGATGTAATCGCCTAAAACACTATATATATATATATCCACAAAAACCTCAAATAAATCGCAGCAGATTCATCACCCCTTAAGTGTGTGTCTGTTCGCCATTCGCCGGCTCCTGTGTCTTTCCTGCCCAGCTGAACTCTGGTCATCCGACCTGCGCCCTTGCCCGGCCAGTCCGCAGCAGCTCAACTTATAAATTTTCCTTCTAAACCAACTTGTGACTTGTGTTATTTTCCAGTACCTAAAAGTAGTTGTCTCATCTGCTTTACAACATTAGTTATTTACCGATAAGAGTTGTTTGTAGAAAAGGCTTAGTAGGGTCCAGGCAGTGCATCATGGCTAGAAGCAAGAATCTCCTATTACGGCTTACTCTAAATCTTTTCTTCTAAAGTTAGGCAATATAGTATCATATCTACATCATTCCTTGTTCTTTTCATTAACCTTTAATTTGTGATATACTTACCACCTCATATATTCAATTTCAAATTTCTTAAGCTTTTGAGATCTGATAAGGTTGAGAAATCACCAATCCAACCAAAAGTAAGAGATGCGTCACATTTTACATTTACCTTTGCTATGTGGCAGGGTGCGTTTGTGCCCTATTTCCAAGTGCTTCAGTGTTGCTTGAAGTCCAGAAATCTTAAAAAAAGAATACAAAAATATTAGGTTATACATTAAAGAGTTTTAAATGTTAAATAAAATGCAATGTTTATATACTAATTGCAAAGTATAAAAAGTCTCTCTCCATTAATTCTTATATAATTAAAAACTAAGCATGAATTATAACAAAAGAAAATATTTAAGTATTTACTATGGCTAAGAATATTTATTTTATAGCAGTTATCTAAGTCAAGAATTCTCATTGCACATTTTGAATGAACAACATTCAGTTTTCTACTTTGAGAAGGATTTCTCCTCTAAAACTGTTCCACAACTTAATTCATCTTTATGTCCACAAAAGTTAAGAGAAATATTAGTTGTGAAATAAGATATGTAGAGATTGCTTTTATTCCTTAAACACTCATCTCATTCTCTACTTCACTATTTTTATTAACAAATAAAAAAAACTTTTATTAAGCCTGGTTATTTTTAAGAACATTTGTTAGTTTGGTGGCATATAAGCACTACCACTGACCTTTCTTTCCTGAACAATACACTTAAATACCAACCTTAAAAGATGATCTCAGCCTTTATTGTATATGATTACACACAGAGAATACCATCTGTTTAATTATACACAATTTTTTTCTATCACTAAGTAGCAACATTTCTTCATTTAAAGAAAATAGTAGGTGATGAACTGTAATCTATAGATTAGTACTCATGAACTCCCTGGTAAAGAAAGAAAATATTCAACAAAAATTTTTATATTCTTGAATATCAAATGGAATATAAAATATGATATATACTTCTTTCTAAGAATAGTGTATGATTTACATAAAAGTTACAAATAGTACAGCTACTTTCTGCACATGCTGTACCTTATTCCCCCTATTAGTAGCATTCAAGTTATCATGTACCATGCTACTATGGTACATCTGTCACAGGTAATCCAACCAGTTTTGAGATATCATTAACAGAAGCCTTTATTTTGTTCTAATTTTATTATTGTTTTCCTTATATCCTTTTCCCATTCCTGGATCCCATCTTGGATATCCTCACACATACAGTTGCCATGTCTTCTTAGCCCTTTCTGGACTAGGATATTTCCCTAGACTTTCCCTAATTTTAATGATCATGACAATTTTCAGGTAACACTTGCAGAACATCAATAAATCTAGGTTTGCTTTAGGTTTTCTCATGATTAGACTAGACTTGTGGATTTTGGAAAAGACCATGATTAGACTAGACTTGTGGATTTTGGAAAAGACCAGTAAGAAGAGTATTGATATGAACACATCACATAAAGGGTACATATTACCAACATGACAAACTCTGATATTCACCTTGATCACCTTCCCAGAAGTGACATTTGCCAGATTTTGCAACTTGTAAAGCTACATTTTCCAAGGTTTCAAATGCACTTTTGGAAGCAAGTTATTGGGTGCAGCCAATACTTAACAGCCAAGTTGCTAAGCTCCACACACTCTTAAAAGAGATTATCTACATAAGTGATTTAGGATTCTTCTGTATCTGGGAGAGTGTTTACATCTTCCTGTTTACATACTCATTCATTTATTTATACTATTACAAACTCATAAATATTTATTTCATACTTTGGATTATAATACCATGCTATCTTTTTTATTACTGTTGTTTTCATTCAGAAAACTGAATGATGGTCATTCAAAATACTGTTCCAAATTTGACCATGGAGAACTCACTAAACTTATTGCTATAATGAGTTTGACTTCATTTACTGATACTTGACTGCAACAACTTTAGACCCTTACTCCTCACACTTGCCTTTTTATCCCACATTTGGGTAAGCTGAGGGAAAGTCTGGGTGTTTATTCCATAAATGCTAGAAAGAGAGGCAAAATCAAACCAATAACAAACTTAGAAACCTGACTATAAAACTGAGGGTACCAGAAGGGGAGAGAGAGGTGGAGCATTGTGGGAAGGGGTTCAGTGAACTAGAATGAAGGACTATGGGTGACTTGGTAGTGGGTGTAAAGTGATAACATACAGCTGAAGAGACACTAATCTATAATTATGAATCATATACAGTATTGCCAATGTTGTCTCAATTTTACAGACACACACACACACACACACACACACACACATACACAGAGCTGGGATTCACCTAGCCCTCCCAATCCCCTAGCTCTTTACAACTATGCCAGTGAAGAGTAATTTGAAACCAAAAGATATACAGATTAAATATGTTCTCAATAAGACCTTTTACATCATCTTAGATATTCCCTCATATTAAAGATAAAGGAATCAATGGGCCTTCCAGGCATTTAACAGCCCTAGTAACATAGCAATGAATGGCAATTCCAGTGGTAGACAGCTTGCACATGTAAAAAAGCAGTGAAGGCCAGCATGGCATGTGGAAAACCCCAGTAACTGAGTGAAATGCAATCTGTGTGGTCAGTCAATGAGACTAGACTTTACCTGCTCACTCTGGAATGTAAAGGCAGGTCACTGGGTCACTGATGGACTCTGTGCTCAAGAAGGTAACAGGGCTATAAGTGTGAGGCTGGGGAGATAAGGAGAGTAAGACAGATAGTGGAAGTCAAAGTGGTATTTCTGGAAGCAATAGAAATTTTACTTCCAGTTTCCAAGATGACCTGTCCCTTGTTGAAAATTAAATGAAAAAGATCATGGAGATGAGATTTTAGAAGGTTTGATGTAAATGTCACAAAAAATGTAAATTATCATTAAACTCATTTTATGCCATACTACTTATAACAGAATTCAGACATTGAAAATACAAACTTGAAATTTAAGTACAAAGAGGCAAGCAGACAAAAGATGTGGTGCACTTCAGTAGCTAAGAATTATACTTTTAAAAAAGACACAATACACTTGATTAAAGCATGTCTTCATAGTAAGAAGAGCATATCCATCACATAAGTTTCTGAAGCTTCACAAAATTTAACCAAACATGAACTACAGAAAATAAAAGAACACTAACTATAGTTGCAGTTTCATATTTGCTAATAAATTGTAATATATTTTTAAAAGGTCCATAACCATTTTAATTTATTTTTTAATGCTATGCCAGAGATTCTTTATCATTGCCCTAGATCTCTGCAAAACTCTGCTGGAAAAATGGAACAGGGTCTCAACTATAGAAATAACTGAAAATTGGGTCAGTAATTGCCTGAGTCAAATATTCATTTGGGGATGTTATAGGGAGTTTTTATTCATTATTTCATATAAATTCTCAATTATATAAAAATCTATAAATTTATGTCTTAGTTAAATGTTTAATCGTGATCTCTGTCAGTTTAAAATAGATAAAACATGTTTACTAAATGCTTCCGAATGAATATTTTTTTCTAACAACATAAAAAGGAAACCTGTTTAAGTTTATCTGATAAACAAAATCAGTATTTCTACTTATGAGTTCAAAACAATCAAAGGTTAAAGATCAACTGGAGGTAGCTTTGATGATCTCTTTACCTTCCCAACTGCTCTGTCTCTTTCCAAGGAGGTCAGCATTTTCTGCTTCAGTAAAGCGTGGTGCTTCTCATGTAACACCCTTATTGTTGGTTCATAGGATGCATAATGTAACTTCAACCTATGAAACATAAAAGGTCAACACACCTTAAAAGGTAATTGAACTAGATCAGTGACTTCCACCTACCTTCTAAACCAGTTTTCCCCGCTCTGGATAAAAATATGAATAACTCTACAAAGATCAACATTGGGGAGGCTAGAAGTTGGAAAGTATGACATGCGCAACATGGCTGCACAGTGGGTGGGAGTGGAAAAATCACAGTTGTCTTGTGCTAACTAGCTCTTTACTTTCTGCTTGTACTTTTTGCTGTATTCGAGTATGTACTCAGATGACTGTGATTTATTGGGAGAAAAAAATTGCAGTTTTTAAATCTATTCAGAAACATCTTTTTTTAAAGACAAAAGCTACAAATAATGTATGGCTACACAGGAAAAAAGTGTCATTGACATCAAAATAAAGGAGTTTGATATACTTATCATAGAGAAGGAGCTACTTTAGATATCCCTTAAAAGTTTTAAAAGCAAGCTGTGAAAGGCCCAAACTGACCTACCCTTAATTGTCTACCAGAACAATTTTCTTTAAAGGAAGATAACACAACCCAATTTTATATCTATGTTCAACATATGCTATGGTTTTAATGCTATTATACAAATACATATAGGTAAACGCATATGATTCAATATGTACATATAAATATACATAATAAATATTCAGTCATCCTCAGGAAACAAGACAAACAAAATAAAACATAAGTAATTTTTTAGCACTCTAATATCACTAATATTTTGTTCAGAACGTTTGAAAAAACTCACTAGTGATTCAATCAGGTGGTAAAGTGGACATATCATTTTTAATGATTAAATGCTAAAATAAAGGCTTTCTAAATATAATATAAGAACAGTCATATGACAAAGTGAATTCTTTATCAGGACCTTGATAATTGCAGAAAACATAATCTGAAAACGCTGAATTTTTCATGAAGTGAACTATAACAGTGTCGCTTTTCATATAGCTGGAAATTTAATAAGTGATAGATTTATAAACACAGGCTAGTTTCCAAAAAACAAACAAACAAACAAAAAAAACCGCACACACAATTTACCAAAAAGCAGAACATCAAAGAGAAAGAATGAACAACCGTATTTCAGTTGCCACCACTGCATACAAAGAGATCAAAGGCTGCTATCAACCTATACTGAGATACAGAGTTGGCTGGAATTCTCAAAGGTTGAGAATAGAGATCCATACAAGCATGTGGCATGATTCAATTTACTGTGTATGGTGCTAAAAGTCATTAAAAACACTACCAGAGTTTTCCTCTGGGCAAATGGGTACCTCACTCTGAGCACAGCAATTATTTATCTTTGGACAAGAAAAATGTTAGCTACCTTAAAAGACTTCTGCAAAGCCACTGGCCTCTTTATTGTCTTAAGTGTAGAAAAATTCTCAAATTTAAGAAAGGCTTCTTAAAATACAATGTAAATCTTGTTCTAAATTTAATTTTTTTTTATAAAAAAGCAAAAGTATAATCTAAAAAATAGTATAGATTCAGTACATATTTTCAATGTTACAATATATACAAGTATTTATTATGCAAGTATTTAGTATTTACTAAATATATTTGCATATATTTACAATATATGCAAAATTTACTATAGTAACATCAATCCCAGAAGCATTATCATCATATTTATAAAATAAGAAACAAAACTACAATAGTCACCATAAGTGTAAGTGGCACAATCAGGCTTCCAATGTCTATAAACTATGAAATCCCAGCTCTTCTCATCATATTGTACTATGTGGATAAAATTTGCATTAAAAGGAAATTTTGAACCCCCTTTTTTTCTGAATGTTTCTGTATATACACTTATATAAAACTAAAAGAACAAAATATGAAACAAAGAAATTATTAAAGTCAAATATCTTCAACATCTCTAAAAAGTCTTTTTAGCTAATGCAAGCTATCTTTTAAAATTATGCCTTATTTCAATTTAAGAATAAACATTAAATAAAAAACTCTAGCTTTTAATGTATTCGTAAGTTTGAGATTACACCAACTCTACAGCTTCATGGAACAGTCTATGATTAAGTATAATAACCATAATAAATACAATCACCTATAAAGCCAGCAATATTATCATCCCTAAACTGCTCTCATCATTCACTATCCAAATTTAAGCTTAAATTAATTAAAATTAAATTGTAAACCTAATTTCTCAGTTGCATTAAATGTATGAATTCGCAGCAGCACATGTGACTAGAACCTATCTGTATTGAATAAGGGAAACACAGGTGATAGCACAGAAAGTTTACTAGATAGTACTGTCTTAGAAAAAGCAAAGGAGTTTTTTATTAAAAATTATAGTTCTTTTCTAGTTTTTTTTAAGTCTGTTTGATTTTGTCATGGGTGGGGAAACAGGAAAAACTAATCCAAAGTCATTCAGCATATGATTCCTATGTCTCTCCCTTGTCAAACTTTATTTTCACCCCTCTCTCTCCTCTCTCTTTCACTCCTCTCTCTCTCCCTCCCTCTCTCCTCTCTCTTTCCCTCCCTCTCCTCCCTCTCCCTCCCTCCCCCACCCGCCCCTCTCTCTCTGTCTCTCTCTCTGTCTCTCTCTCTGCTTTGCACAACTGGAGTATGTCAGGTTCCTTCATGTTTTGGTAACTTCATACAGGATGCATCACCTTCCCAGAGCACCTTCTTATTGAGTCTACACCTTCACTGCTTATTCATACTTTAGAATTAAATTCCTCTGAAATAGGCCTCTGAACACTGTCACACTCCAATGTGTTTGGTGTAACTGCCTTCTTGGCTAACAACGGTGCAGTACACAGCACAATTCTGTTTAACTCCTTCCCCACCACATATTCCAACAGTCCCTGGGACCTTTAACACTTAAAATCTGACATATATGAGATGTTGCATAAATGTTAAATGAAGAGCTTTATCCAAAACCTTCTGCCATGAATCACTTGGTTAACATCAATTTAAATAATCTTCGTTATGCCAATAAATATTAGCAGCTTACCCCTTCAGGTCATTAATTAATTTGTTCTTTTCCTGGACTATTCTTTTGTGGTGCATTCGATGAAAATCACGCTCTTTCTGAGATTTCAGCAAATCTTCTCTAGCTTTGCTGTTAAAAAATGGTAAGAACAGTAACAACCTTAAAAATCACTCCTCATTGCTTTCTGAAACATTATTTAGTTATCAGTTCAAAGTCACTATTAAATAATTCAAAACTTAACAGAAAACAAATTGTTATAATTCACTATGAAAGCCCTATCAACATAATATATTTGGGAGTGGGAGATAAATAAAACAAAAATCAATAATTCCAAAAAATATCATTCATCCATATTTCATAAACTAAAGAGAAATTAAATGTCTGCTGTCAAAATAACATAAATTATCCACTTCCAAACAGAATTTGTTCACAAAATTGAAATACAAATATGCATAGGATAACTAAAGCAAATTAAAAATAATAGATAATATTTTGCAAATTTAAATTCTGAACCTTCTTTAATATATATTAAATATATTTTATAACTGGGTTGCTTTCCTGAAAATTGAGAAAGAAGAATGAGTTCTGGGAAATCAATACATTTTTTGGTGATGCATATGAGAAATATATACCACCTGCACATTGTTTTACTGGAATAACTAGCAACTTGGTAAAAAAGTTCTTCAATATTAGTACTGTATTAATACAAAAGCATTCTTCAACTGAATATATGGTATAAAACAAGAGTCTTCTTAATCCAAGCTGTATGTAAAAAAATCAATCGGTATGTCTCACCTATTTCCATGATATAAGTTTGTTTCAACAATGTAAACGGCAATGTATGATGAAAAATTAGTTATTGAATTGTCTGGTTATCTGACAAAATGTTACAGAATTGAGAGTCACATTCTGAAAAATAGATCAATTGAATTAATAGTGTTGACATCTCACAGTGTTTCAAAATTCAAATACATATAAAATAAGTACACACAAATATGGTTATGTTTAATGAGCTTTGTCAGTGCAATCACTGAATAGCAGTTACTGGGATAGTGCCAAAAATGTGGGATGAGGTTAGGTATTCAGGTTCTTATGCAGCTTTTTATGATCAGTTAGACTGCACGGTCAAGTGCACAGTTACACACTGCATATGGTAAAAATATTTTATCGAGTCTCAACTTATTTCATTCTTTATCCTCTAGCTCTTCCACATTTTATTAAATGACCTGTATTTTAACTATTTTACTGTCAATGTTGTAGTCTTCATCACATGTAAAGGATGTGTCACAATATTCATTATGTAATCTTCAACTTCATTTCCCATGCAACAAACTTGGAGGCATAGTTGTCAATTAAAATATTTAGTCTTGAAAAATCATTAAAGTATAATGAATTAGAATAACATAAAATAAAAAGTTATTAAGTGCAAAATTTATTTTTCCAGATTTAACCTTTCATTTGAATGAGTAAGCCAAAAAAAGACAGAACTTCTGTCACCATAATGAGTCTAATAAATAGTGAATGAAGAAGAGAGTTTAAGTAGACAGATTGGGAAAAATAAATGGGTAAGTGGAGCATTTTGTTAAGAAAACAGAAGAATATCATTGTATGTACTTTATGTCTTGTACATATAATTCTCAATGAGTATTACTGTAATCACCATCATCTTCCCAACATATTATTATTCCTGTTTAGTATAGTAGACCAGATACACTTAATTCCTCTAACAACTAGATTTTTCTACTTAGAAAAGGGGGCTTAACAGTAGGTAGGTAAACATCTTTACTAGAACAAAAATACTGGGATTTACATTATTAGTAACTCTATATTTTTATAAAATAATTTAAACTTATTAACACCTCTTTTGAGTCTACTAAATTATCTACTCTTCAATAACTTGATGAATTATATATATGTCAAATTATGTTTTGTTTATCTTATCTGAAAGGAAGCCCATAATAGGTTAAAAATACTTAGAAAAATAATGCAGCAAAATTTCTTAAGCAGAACCATAAATGTGCAGTATTGCGTCAACTCACTTTTTCTAATATACATTTAAAGGCCTATCTGTACTCATCCTAGGAAAGAACGCATAGGAATTGATTAAGGTATTAGACCTTAAAGTTTTCTGACCATTAAATTGGTTTTCAGGGGCTTGCTTTCTGTTTGCACAAATGAAGTCTATTCAGTAAAACAATTTAAATTCATTTCATGGTGATGCTTCTCCTATTATGACCTTCCTGCTGCCCATCTGCTAAATAAAAAGGAAAATAAAAGTTGTTCTAAAACTAAAATCTAAAATATTCATATAAACAATTAATATTTTAAACTATACAGTATCTTTTCATTATATTATTGAGTTTTTGCATTTTAAAAACTTTATTATTAGATACCAAACATATTCTATTTTATACACAATGAAGTTGTCCATTGAAACATTCTATTTAGAAGTTCATATCATAAGGAACATACACGCTTTTTCTTACTAAGATCACAGAATGTTATCTAACCCATTTTATGAAACCAGTGTACCAGAGTCTACAGTTAAACTATAAAATATTCAGGTACACAAATGTTATCACACTACGAAAGCACTGATATACAGTTCCATGTTTTAACATGGGTGATTTAATAGCATGCTCTAAAAATATTTTAGATTAACAGCGCTAGCAAAAAAGTATTTTAAATAAAACAGTTTGGAGTAATGGTTTACTAATGAATTTATTGGGTTATTTTGTTATCAGAATTTGACAAAAGCAACTAAACTTGTTCTTGTTTAGCTGTACCAGTCAAGGTAGGCCACAAACATCAAGCACTTTTCTCATGTACATACTTCTAAATAAAGTAATATCTTGTAACAGTACTAGGTAATTACCAATTTTCATTGTCTTCAGTTTATTATAAATTAATAAATTTAATCAACTAAAATTAATATTGGAATAACTGTGAGATTATCAGAATGGAATTCAACCAGATTACAGGAAAACTTTCATTATATTCTTAGCCAAAAAAGAAAGGAGTATATCCATGTCCAGAGAAAATACCTTCTTAATTTAACAAGCAATTACCTAAACACTAAAGCATGAAATTTTATGGGCCTCATTATTATCTTTATATCCACAGTGTTTGTTTCTGAAGTCATTAAATTAAATGGGTCTTCAGAAAAACTGGGCACTTTTTTACCTTTTAAAGAAGTGAATTTTGTGGGATTTGTCTGGCATAGACTATTTAGAGATGAATTTGTATTGTGAAATTAAGGGCTCCTTAATAAAGAACCGGTTTCCCCCCATATTAACTGCCATTTATTTATTTATTTATTCATTCATTCATTTATTTATTTATTTATTCGTTTGTTTATTTGTTTGTTTATTTATGACTATTTAGAGATGAATTTTTATTGTGAAATTAAGGGTCCCTTAATAAAGAACCGGTTTCCCCCCGTATTAACTGCCGTTTATTTATTTATTTGTTTGTTTGTTTGTTTGTTTATTTATTTGTATTTTGAGACTAGGTCTCGCTATTTTTGCCCGTGGAACCGCAGGCTCTCATTGCCCGGGGTACCACGGGCTCAAGCCATCCCCAGCCTCAGCTTCCCAGGTAACTGGTATTATAGGTGCACACCACCACGCCCAGCTATTTTTTTGGAACTAGGTCTCGCTACGGGCCCCAGGCGGGACTCGAACCTCAATCCCTAGCCCCGGCCGCTTCATAGGCTGAAGCTTACAAGCATGAGCCACCGTGCCCAGCCCATTAACTGCCATTTAATTTCAGTTTTCTTTATGTCTATATTTTTTGCAAAACATTAAACTATTTCACTATTTTTTTAGATAGTACTTCTAATCTAATTATTAATACCAGTTAATATTATTTTCTACCAAATCTTTAGAATTTTCAACAAATTTCTTCTGGTCTGCATTATAATTCATTAGTGTAAAAACCTGGCACAGGAAAATAACACTAAATGGGGCAAAACTTACCTCAATAGAAAGTTGTTTAAGTTCACATCATGAAAGGAAAATAATGTCTACTCATAAGGAATGCTAAAGAGGCAAAAATCACCAATTAACTATCCTTAAAAATTATTAGAAATTTAACTAAAGAACCAAAATGTTAATAGCACACTTTCATTTAAGCACCTCCTATTTGCCAGGCATAGCTATAAATTCAAGGCTATGCTAAGCACAAGACCCAGTTCTTATTATATGCAACTCACAATGTAACAATAGCATATATCTATAAAATAATAAAAGGTATAAATTTCTAACTCCTTCATAAGCATAAAGAACTAAAGATAACCTAAATAAGTGGAGAGAGAGTCCACGTAAATAGAAGACTAAAACTTATGAGAACATCAATTATTCACAAATAATACATGCATATGTAATATATATGTACACTCACATATTTTTGCCAAATTGAGTTTTAGATTCAACTCAATCCAAATCCCATTCATCTCTTTTTACGGAAATTGATAAGGTGATTATCAATTTCAATGGCAATAAAAAGGACCTAGAATAGTCAAATTATCTTTAAAGGGAAAAGTGAATGGTCTATCAGTGAACACAAAAACAGGAATATCATTAGGGCTCTTTTATTAGGCAGCAATCATATAGAGGTAACAGAAAAAGCCTCCTGTTGGTAAAATAGGAGAAGCAAAGTAGCATATCATGACAGAAGTTAGAGAAGGAGAGGAATGAAGAAAATAAGAGGAGTCAAGAACAGATTATAGGACATGAAAGTGTTAGTACTTTTAGGAGTAAACTATCCAGTTGAGAAGGTCTGTAGTATTTATGCTGTGAGAAGATATAAAATGCTAGCAGAGACAGAAACCAAGATAAAAAAAATACTTCCTGATAAATAAAACAATAATTTCATATGAACTTCAGACAAGGTGAATGGAATGGCATGTTAACTGCCAAATCAAACAGGGTTCATGAATAGTGTGTAAGCTTCAAAAGTTATAACTTGAAGAGATAATTTTTAGTCTTTATTTAACCAACAATTCTCTTCAATGAAAGGTCACTTAAATTCTAGACCTCTGCATTTAAAATAGCATGTGGTCTATATTTAGTAGAAAAGTATAGCTATAGACTCATTTTCTGAGAATAAAATCAAACAACATCATTCTTCTCCAGTAACTAGGATATAATTCACTTTAATTTCTAATGTAACTATAAATTCTTTAATAAGCATTTTTCTCCTTAAAAATATCTATAGAAAATTTTTCAAACTTATTTTTCAAACTTTATAATTTAGAAGATAATCTAAATATGTAGCAAGCATGGGAAAGCCCATTTTAAAATTGGAAATGCACACAACAGATACGTTAATTCTTGCTTTAATTATAGTAATTCAAATGATATTTTAGAGTAAAAGATTTTCCTCTTTCATTTCTTCCTTCATGCTTCATCAATGTTGAATTTCAAAAACATTAATGATGATATAATTTTAAAACATGTAGGGAAGACAGTCTTTAGAGCTATTGATAATAATAGCTGACATTTTTCAAAGCACTTTTATGATTTACACAGCTCTTTAATATAGAATGTCTCATTTAATTATCATATCATTCCCTGGGAGTTAATATTATTAATTATAATTACTCTCTGCTTAACAATAAGAAAACTGAGTTAACAGATAGCAAAATAATGGAAGCAAGATATCTGAACTTTTAGTTCAGTATTCTTTCCATTGCAACTTACTCCTAGATAATTATCTAGCGTATATGTATATGAGTCTGCTGATTCCTGACACATCATCAAATGCTATGAATATAACAGAAAACAATATACAACATACACATATATCCTGGCTCTTTGCATTTAAAAATCATTAGATAGGGATTTAATAGCTACACTTATCTTGTTTTTAAGAAATAGTTTTAATCCTAAAAGGGAAAACCTGAGGTTAAATTCCATAAAGGAAATCCCATGCTTATCACTAACTTCTACTGGGAAAATATCATAAATCAAGTTGAAACAAATGACTACAATTTGTACAGGACAGATGCAGTTTGGGGAGGTTTTCACAAACCTTTAGCGCCCAAGTTTTGTGCTTGCATCCACTAGAAACAGGTTACAGGGACACAGAAAATGTACTGTGAAAACACAATGTGCTAAATATTCGTTCAATAAAATATTTAGTAAGTATTTATTGCTGGTCAAGCAGCTTTCCTGTAAATTCTCCATGTAGGTTGATTATAAATAAATAAATATTTTCCATCTGTAAGTTTTGTTAAAATTTAAATTATGGCAAGTGAGATAGACTTGGAAGATAACCACTAGTCACTGAAATTAAATACACGCTACATTTGTAGATGTGTGATTCTCTTCATTCACTGTGTCACATACAGTGCTGTAAAACAATATTACCTCAAAAAAAAGAAATTTTTTAAAGTAAAATAAAACAGACACTAAAACTGTATTTCAGTAGTAGTAATTTTCATGAACAGTATTGTTATTTCAGTAAACACAAATAAGAGACAGATTTCATTTGAGTGATATGTTTCAATCATGTTTTCTTATGACATTAATGATTTGCATGGCTAGTGGTTTATATGTTTTTAATGATAGTCTTGAAATAAGATATTCAATAAACAACTACTAATCAACAATAGTTATTTAATGTCACTGGACAAAAGTCATTGTAAAAAGAGGTGATGTCTACTTAAGTAATAATTGAAGGGAATGAGGAACTGAAACAGTATGATGCCAGATAGCACTTCACAAGATTTGCTGTGTCAGATTCCCAGAGCATCCATTAAATATCTCTACAAAATCACAGTGAGCAAAAACAGTGCAAACCACTTCTGAGAAATGGAACCAGGAAGAGAGAGAAAAAAGTCTAGTACCACACTATTCTATGGATGATCATACACTTCAATTTGGTACATAAAATACCAAATACTACACTCTTACGTAATAAGAAATCTTGTATAACTTGCAAAAATATTTTATATGCATATAGCAACTAAATAAATGACCATACAAATTATCTTTTATTCACAAGTAAAAGCTTATTTTAAAAAAGCCCCTTCTGCGTTGTCATGAAAAGACTTGTCTTTAGATTAAACCTTTTCAAAGCTGTTAAAAACATTATGTTTCTATATGGAAGTTTTGCTAATTCAATTTTTACTTTAATATTTTAAACAGAGAAAGCCCCCATTAAATGTGTTTCATAAAAATTAATGAACAAAATATGCATTCTCTTCTTCATATCTAAGTACTGATTTTTCATCTAACTTTGTTCTGGCTGAATAGATTTACCCCAAGTCAACACATTCACATAGTTGTCCTTGGAAGAATAAGACTGTTTATCTACATTTATTCACTTACAAGACTTCCATTAATTTTAGAAAGATGCACAGAGATTTGGCTTCTAACTGTTGTTTCTCCTTTGTGCATAAATTCATGCTTGGAAATTAAAAAATAACAGTTTCCTTTGGGGGAATTTTTAAATACTGCAATTCCTCTATAAGGAATACACTAACTCCTTGCTTCCTCTCTGCTTTCTATAATTTTATTATTTTAGAAATGAGCTTATCCTCAAAGGGGAAGATTTCACAAACCATGAAAAGTTATGAAAATTCATAAGGAAGTGAATATTATATAAGAAATTAACCACCACACTCTTGTAATTCACAACCACTGAAACCACACTTGTTGACGAATTACAATCGTGTGAGTTCTGGTCATCTGTTCAATTAATTTGTCAGTGAAACCTTTCACAATCCTTCCAGTTAGAATTTACATATTTCAGTTCTCTAGAATTAAAGCTTTGGTTCATTATCCACCATCCACACGCTAGCTTCATTCAGCCATTATGTAGTCCAAAATTAACAGAAAAATGTCATGTAAAAAATAACGTACTCAGCTGCCTGTTTGTAGTGCTTCAAGTCTTTCTTCAGGTTTCTGTTCTCATTTTCTAAAAGCATATTCTGAGTGTAGACATCTGGAACAGTTCCACCATCTTTAATATCAAGTATTCCTTTCTGTACTAACTCATACCTAGAATAAAATCAAGCAAATAGCATCAGGCTCTTTCTACAAATTGGTTAAACTAATGTATAATTTTAAAAAGTTAAGTCTTAGGGAATGTTTATACTAACTAGTGACAATATTATTTTTATAAATCAAAATGTTGACAACCATAATATATTTTTATAATAAAATATCCATGAATTGTTAGGTTCTAATAATCGTCATGCTACATAAAATATAAATGAGCATCTCCTATGTTCTAGGCACTAATCTGGAAATTGATGAAATTAAGAAAATGGTCCAAGTCCCTATTTAAGAGAGCTTCTAGTAAAGTGAATGGGGATATATTCTATGAAGTAAAATAAAACAGGCTAGACTGATGCTGCTTTAAGAGAAGAAAGAGAAGAGTGACTGGGGTATGGATGTTATGCATGAGTGGCCAAACAAAGTCTGAATGACAAAGTCATATTTGAACAGAGACCAGAGAGAAATGATGGACTAAGAGATGTGGACATCTGACAGGAATATTGTAGTTGATGAAAAAAGGGAGTGTAAAAGCCTGAGACAGAGAAGTATTTGACATGAACAAGAAAGAGTGAAAAGCAAGTGTACCAAGAATATCTAGAGCTGAAGCCAACTAAGTGAGCCCAGAAGGATAGCAGGAATCAGAGAGGGAGTATTATTTTACTCTCAGACTAAAACCAGAGGAAGGTTTTGAGAGTAAGTGACATGATCTAATTTATATATATATTTCTTTTTTTCAATTTATGTTTTAAAATGATTAGTCTGGCATCAGTTTGAAGACATTGTGGAGGAGTAAGAATAGAATCATAGACTAATTAGGAGATTGCTACATTTAATAATCCTATTAAAGAGAACAAAAGCCTGAACAAAACTGGTTCCAGAGGATATTAAATAATGGGGTCCTTCTGGATAGGCTGTAATGATAGGGCAAGCAGGGCTCTCTAGGGATCAGCTACCAGGTGTTACTGAAAAAGTCAAGAATGGCTTCCAGGTTTTCAGCGATTTACTGATGGTGACAAATGTGAAAGAGCTGGGTGGTTTGGAAAACTCAAGGAATTGTTTCTATTCATTTCATAAGCAGTGTTCCCAGTGGACATTCAAGAACAGGTGAATATTAGTACACCTGTCCAGAGTCAGGGGAAAGGACAGGTGTGTAATTTAAATTTAGGAATATTATATATTGTTCAAATTACATAATGAATGAATGGGGAATAAATGTAAAGAGAGAAGAAGTCCTCAGATTTTTACAAGACTGGGGAAAAAAGGAAATACTTCAAATAAAGATTAGGCAAAAGGGACTAGTTAAGTAGTGAGAGAATGTGAAAAAAAGGACCAAGAAAATGAAGTGATTCAAGAAGGAAGAAATGAGGGTGAATAAGAATAGTACTGAGGATCAATAAGTGAAGTTGGTATTGTAAAGTTGCTGGGAAAAGTTTCAGTGAAGTACTGAAGACAAGGGCAGGTATGAGAGAGTAGAAAATGAGGAGGTGCAAAAATCTCTTTGAGGAACATGTGTTGTAAAGAAGCACAGCTGAAAAGTTATGACTAAGAAACTCAAGATGAATCTAGAAGAGAAAGTGGAGGCCAGGGTGAATTTTTTGATTTATTTTTGTTTTTATTAAGTATCTGATTTACTGTTGTACATCTGTATGCTCGTAGGAATAATCCAGCAGAGGCAGGGGAAATGTCAGGCAGGAAAGAGAAAAAAATTGCAGGAGCAATGACTTTGAGCAGATGAGAGGAGGTAGAATGGGCTACACTAAAGGAGGTTTGGCAGTAAAAGGCAGTGTGTATAGCTCCATCCCTGAGGAGAAGAAAGAGGCCTAAAAACAGAGGCAACAAGCTGGTAGAAATGGAGGTAGGAGTCATGAAAATGCTCTTCTGTATTCTCAGTGAAAAAAGAAGAGGTATCAGAGAATCATTTAGATATCTGTCATAATTTTAATCATAATACATAGTAATTCATAAAACTAAATAAAAACCTTAGCAAGAGAAACCCTGTAACATATCCAGAAGGTTAAAATAATGCAATCAAAAAAATAATATTTAGCACAATTTATAAAACATCAAATTGATAATTATTTGGTCACAATTCATTATTTATCCACATATGGAATGTTATTTATTCTTATCTCAGAAGATAAGATAAAAGAAGTGATTGAAGATAAAAGAAGTATTAGCCTCCAAAATGGTGCTGTGGAGGAAAGGGGATAAATGATATGAGCATAAGTAGAAGTGTTTAAAGTTGTGTTAAAAGTTAACATCTCTTTATTTTAACACCTTCTTTAATTTTGCCCTGAAAATTATCAGTCTTCAGTGTACTTTGAAAATAAAAATAAAAATATCATTGACAAAACCTACAGTGTGTTCATAGAAAAAAAATCACAACCATATTCAAACACACACATATACACACACACATAGGTGAATATTCACCTATATATAAGTAATATATACATGTATTTGTGTATATGTGTGTATAACCTTTATTAGTAAACAACCAGAATATAAATACTTTAGATTTTGCAAAGAAAGCTTTGCAGGCCATGTGGTGTCCATTGTTATAAGCTTAGCAGTACTATTTTAGTATGAAAGCAGTTTTTGAAAACACCTAAGAAAAGGTCATGGATAATAATTTCAAAATAATTTTACTTACAATATCACAGGAGACAGAAAAGATTTGACTTGAGGTTCTGCTTGCTGGCCCAGATTTTAAAGGATTTACTCCAATTCCTCTTTGAGGAATAAAAAAATAACACCAGTTGAATTTTACTACCCAAGTTATTTTTGGTTTTAGAGGGGCTTATTTGGCTTGTTTTAAAACTAATAATGGAGAAAGCTTACTTTGTCAACTTTTCTAAGATTAACTGAATCCACAGAAAAGATTTATATGCTTTACTCTGTACTGAAAAATGATATAAATTATGTATCAATATTTCTGTTGTTAAAGTAAAAAATATTTCATTTGAAATAAATATATCAATAAAGTGTAAACTCATTACAAACTGGAGCTAGAATAAGGATGAAATTATTTGAATCACAGCATTACTAAGCCCATATAATAAATGGATATTTCATACAAATTTTATTTCACAGCTATAATAACATGCTAAATGGTATTTTTAAATATAGGGTTCTATAAATCCTAATAATATTGTACTTTCCCGGTATTTTATCTCAATTCAAACTGCTAAATCTTGGACTCAGCGAAAGAATTTAATGGTTACCTGAGGGGAACAAAGAAAACATTGCCATAGATGATTAGGTGGAGGGTGAGTAGAACAAGTTCATATACAGAAGAGTAAATATGCAAACCCAAAAGCCAAATCAAAAAGCAATATACAAAAAAAGCTAACTCTAAAAAGATATGACAAAAATAATAGTATTTGTTAAGTGTTTATAAGATTCCAGATTTCTCCAAGAAGAGCATTCCATATTTTAAACATGTCACACATGTAAGCTCCACAAGGGCTAACACATTCTCAGAAAGAACAAAAGGTATTTAAAATACATTAATCTTTTATTTCATTGGCACTATAAATAAATTGCCTATTTATACTTATAAAGAGTATCTTATATTACAATCATAAATATTTCTCAAACATGTTTTTATTAATAACCATCAACAGAATATCTGAATTTAATAGATTTAAACAGCATTATTTTCTACTTGCTCTTTTTCTTAAATTACATTAAAACATGGCTCTCCCCATTAAATCAATTAACTGAGGCATATTATTTAATATAATGAAACTGATTCCTCCCATGCACATGATGGGAATATTTTTTTAAAAACAGAAAACAGTGAAAAAACTATACAAAGAAAACTATATCTCTAAAAGAGATAGAAAGGAAAGAAAGGAAAGATATGGAAATGGAAAGACATTTCCTGCGCATGGATTGGAAGAATTAACATCATCAAAATGGCCATCCTTCTACAGATCTACAGATTCAATGCGATCCCTATAAAAAGTCCAATGGCATTCTTTAAAGAGATAGAACAAAAATTAATGAAATTCATAAGGAATAATAAAAGACCTCGAATATCAAAAAGTCTCCTGGCCAGAAAAAGAGAGAATAGAGGCTTAACTATTCCAGGCTTCAAATTATACTACAAAGCCATGACAATAAAAACAGCATGGTACCGGTACAACAAGAGACAATCCGATCAATGGAATAGAATTGAGTGCCCTGAAATAAAACCACACATATATAGTCAACTAATCTTTGACAAAAGAGTGAAAACTTACACTGGAACAAAGACAGCCTCTTCAAGAAATGGTGCTGGGAAAACTGGACCAAGACATGCAAAGAAATGAACCAAGACAGTGCCGTTACACCATGTACAAAAACCAACTCAAAATGGATAAATGACTTAGATGTCAGACCTGAAACCATAAAATACATAGAGGAAATACCTAGGCAAAACCCTCTACAAATTACAATTCAGAAATCCCTTTCTGGAAACATCTACAGATGGCAAAATAATGAAGGAAAACATAAAAAGATGAGACTACATCAAACTAAAAAGTTTTTGTAGAGCAAAGGAGATAACAGAAAAAATACAAAGAACCCCAACAAAATGGGAAAAAATTTTGCCCTCCACAAGAGTGATAAGGATTTAATAGCAAAGATTCACAAG